>PYHX02000046.1:0-63825 GCA_004302925.2 Cochliomyia hominivorax | reverse complement strand
AAATTTGAAACAGTTAAAAACTTATATTTCTATAAAAAATATTTTTATTTAAAATTAAAATTTTGACTAAAAATTAAAAAAAACGTAAAAAATAAAATTTTCACTAAATATGCATATTTCACTACAAATTCATAATTTCACCAAAAAATCATATTTTCGCTAAAAATTAAAGTTACAATAAATTTGCATTTTCCAAATTTCTGTAATAATCCAAATCTTCACTAGAACTTTAAAATTTTAATTCTTTACAAAATTTTATTTTTCACAAAAAAGTGAAATTTTGAATTTAAAATTTATTAAACATATTTTTTTAATTTAAATTTGCACAATTTATTTTAATTAATAATTAAATTTTAACCAAAATTCCACAAGAAATTAAATGTTGCTAAAAAATTTTAATTTTCACAATAATAATAATTTTTCAAAAAATATTAAATATTCACTAAAAATTCACATTTTTATTAAAAATTTAAAATGCAAAGTTTTGAAAAAATCAAATTTTCATTGAAACTTTTCTTATTTTCATTAAAAATCTAATTATTTTGTTAAATAATAAGATTTAAATTAAGAAATTTACATAAAAATTTTAAGATTTTCTTAAAATTTAATATATTAAACTTAATAGTTCCACACCAAATATATATAATTGAACTATAATCCATTATCGAACAAACCTTTTATACTTATTGAACTTATCGATGCTAGAGCCAATATTTCATTTAGCCCTCATACAAATGTTCTCTTAAAATGGGACTTTTTAGCTCATAAAGTCCTAAATACAAAAGAATACAGAAAAAATTCTGTCAAAATAGGTCTAATGATTTTCTAGAACTAATTTTACTTGAAAGCTTAAATTTCATATATGAATTTAACAAAATAATTTTCATATTTATTTATATATAAGAATATTTTTTTCAGAGGCCGATCCATAGCTCCCATGTAACACCCCGCGAAAAAATACTTTAAAGCGCACAAATATCGGAAGGCACTTTTAGACATAAATCTGAAAAACAAATGAATATGAGGGTCGTTCATAAAATTTTAATACCTTTAATTAATAATCAACAATGTGATGTAGGGTAGTAAATAGACGGTTTTGATGAAATTGTATACATTTATGTTCGTTTTGTTTTTTTTTTTTTTTTTTGAAAAAAAAAAGAAAAAATAAGATTTAAACTTCAATAAATTTAAAATTAATTTATTGTGAATAAATGATATATATGATATATTATTAATATAAACATATTTCCGATGTATGATTTTATAAAAAAATTAAGACAAAATATAACAATTCTGAATTCTCTCTCTAATGATATTTCATTGCTTGAGACTTTATACATTTTCCCTGAATATATTTTTTTAATTTTCACACTCTTTTGCACAGCAAATTAATACTTAACCTTAATCAATGACTACTATTTAATATGTATGAGGACAAAAACAAAACATGTGTGAGTGTGTGGGAACACTTAACCCTAACCAACACTATCACCAGCACTACCACTACATAAACCACTTAATAACCTCTAAAATAATAAAAATAATATACAAGTTTAACAACAATCATAAGTACATTTGACGTTGATATTTAACACGGTGGCACCAAAGAATATATCACTTAGTTCCTTAGGGACAACTTAATGCTAAAGATATAATGTCTTCACTTCAGTTAATAAGGTTACGTGGGAAGACAAGGAGTAACTTTATTATTTTTAGTGATTTTTTAAACTATTTGTCATATATATTATTTCCATTTTGCTCCACTGTATTTGCATTTGTAGTGTATTATACTCTTCAATAAAATCATATACTTTAAGTATTATTATGGGGCCTTTTACTATATAAATAAGTATATATGTGTTTGTGTGTCTGTGCGTGAGTATATGTGAATGTATTTGTGGTTATAGTCAGTCCCAAATCAAAATTTTATGGCCACTTCAAATCAGCTGCAGAGAGCAAAAATTAAGTGAATGACTGTCTAAAGGACTGACTGACAAAATGAATGAGTGAATTGATTCAAGCGACTAAGTGAGTGAATGAATAAATGTATGAAAAATAACGTGGTTACATAATGAATGAAAGCGACATGTTAATCATTATATTCATTATACATATATATATGTACATTTGTGTATAATAAAAAGTCAATTTGTGTGATTATAATAACTATACACATATATATTCATATTCACATTCATATAATTTACACATACACATACATATGTGATTATATCTTTAATAGTGTTTGCTTATGATGTGTTAATCGTTTGTATGTCTCATTTCCTTTTTGAAGAAAAAAACGAAAAAAAAAAAATAATAACAACTGTCAAGATTTTCCTTATGTGTAAGTTCAAATGACACATTGAAATGACAAGTATTTGTATGTGTAGGTGTACAGTGAGTATATATGAAATATTAAAAAATCAATAATTTTTATAATATAAGAAAACTCTCATAAATTTATAAAAGCATATGTTTATATGAAAGAAAAAAGACTTGAAATAGAAAAATTAAGTTTATATTTTTCTTTTATTCTATAAACTTATTGTGTGAACTCTACAAGGATGTATTTTACTCTTCAAAATTTTGCTCTTAACATTTTATTGAATACACAAATGAAACTTTTCTATTCATTAACTCTCTCTTTCTTTTTGGTTGAAGAAATACAAAGAAAATTTATTTTCAACTATTTATTACTTAAGTCATGATGGGGTCATGTTAAAGTCTAAAAGGGAAAAATAATCTAAGAAAAGCTAAAGGTTCTCTTCAGTAGACATTTGTTTTTACAATATGGTTGAATAACCTATAGAATGAATGACTGAATGAATATTTTTCTCATTTCCTTTCTTTATTTATTATTAAATATCTGTATATATGTATACATATATACTTTTACATATATAATTTCTATTTTGCCGTTTTTTTTAACTAACTCTCTTTTGTCTAGTAACTTAATATATAAAAGGGAAAATCTAAGTACACTTCATTATTAAGGCCTTTTAAAATTTAGTTCTTACAAAACATTTAAGGGGTTTAAAATTTTTTATGATATAAAACTCAAATTTTACCAAGTTAAAGAACAGTTTATAGACGGTGAATCCCGGCTATTTAATGTCCTACAACGCAATATTGGTTATAAAAAGTTGTTAAGAAAAATTAATGAAGGACCCTCGTTTAATTTAGTATTCTGTTTATTCTTAACTGTACAGTACATAATTGTCACACTAAGGTCTAAAATAATTTTTTTCCGGAGGGTTTTATGAGATCCAGATGAAAATTATACGAGAATCGTATAATTTTTACATATATCTTAATTTTACCAGTTATTATTACAATACTAACGTTTATATGAGATTTATGCCCTTACTTATGAGAACTAATGGGTCCACTCTTGCATTTGAAGCACATCATTTTAGAATTACTTTATAACTAGGACTTTTATGGCCTTAAATTCCTATTTCGGAATTACTTGGAATATTGGACCGAACATGAACAACTTCAATAGGCTTCGTCCTTAAAATAATGTGTACCAAAGTAAAAATATGCGTTAAATTTCATCGAGATATCTTAAAAATTGTGACCTCTAGACTGTTCACAACGTTTACATGGATTGTGCATTGTAAAGAGCCAATCTGGTCGCTTTTAATCAAATCTCTCCAAGTGTAATCCCACAATCACGTTGTCTATAATATTCTACCATTGTAGGTTCTTTTAAGATCCTACTACTTTGCTCTTCATTTTCACATACACACTATATGCAAAAGTTTATCCCGTACACTATTCAAAATTTTGTTAGTCTTTAATATTTTGTTCTAAGGCTTCGTTTGTGTGCCAAATTTCGAAACATTTGCTTTTAACATTTCAGAGATGGGATACCACCCCCGTACTCTAATCGTAGATTTTGTAGTTTAAAATAAAACGTTGCTTGATACTATTTATGTATCATGTGTCAGATTTACTGTATTAGTGCCACCTTAACTGTTAGAAAAGGGTAACTCCGTTTTCCCCCCGTAGTACAGGAGTTTTTCATTAAAGGCAATATCACAGTATCAAATTCACTGTAAATTCCATAAGCGTTTTAGTCTTAATCGTTGCTATAATTGTTTAGTTTTATAAGATTGTCTCAGATATCGTTCTATAACTTCCTTAAATTGAATCGCTGTTGCCAGTTTGAATAGAAAACTTTTTAGAACAATAAAAATACTTAGGCAAAATTTCATTTGAGCCCTGTCTATTATTGTGGATGTGAACGTGCCAACAAGAAACAGACAGAGGGAAAGACAAAAATGTGCTTTATGGGGTCTCAGATGTTCCCTTTTTGGCACTATACACGGAATGAGAGGGTTAATATATCAACTTCATCATTTGTGGCGATTTTGGAAAATTTGGAGAGATCGCAAAAATATGAAAACTCTTATAATATTTAATATCGTCCCCACAGGGATCTATTACCTTGTGATCAATGGATTTCATAAAAATGGAATATTGTTATAAATAAATAAATAAATAAATAACAACTAACTTTTCGAAAATAAAATAATAACATTTTTGCAATTCCCTTTCTCAAGGAAAATCAGTCCATATTTCTTAGTTGGTGATTTAGAAAAGGCTCTTTATTACTTAATATTCCTCACGATATTTACATCATTCATATTTAACACTTATATACTGTTTTAACATACACAAATCTAACAGCTGTTTATTTTTATACAAAACTATTAGGTACATTGAAAAGTTTTGGACTTATTATAATTGATAACAAAAAGTGTATTAAGTCATGAAGTTAAAAATTTAAGGTTAAATTATTTTTATTTACACCCAATATTTATCTATTTCATTTAAAACTAATAATAATACAAGTTTCTATTGTTGGAGTTTCTGGACCTTTGGGACATTTTCATTTATTTCGAATGACAACACATTATTTGTTTAATGACATAAAAAGCTTCAATTTCATTACAATTTTCTCCACTATGGTGTTGTTATTGTTATTGTCCTTAATTAATTTAAGCTTTGAAAGTATCTAGGGAAGTTTTAATACACGCAAACACACTCATACACAAGAAAATATTTTTGTTTATTAAATAGAATAGAAAATGATCTTATTTGTTTATATAAAAAGACATTAAATAATTAGTATTAAATATCTTAAAACAATTATAATTTCATTTGACATGTTCTCCATTTTCTATAATAATTGGAGACTTTATTTATACACTGACAGAACATTAATAAAATAGAAACACAAATACAGCTGCAATAAATATATTTGATTAAAAAAAAAACATTAAAAAACAGAAATAAAAATTTGGTTGTTTTATATGGAGTGAAATCGAAAAAATCTTAACATAGTTAAATGTTAACAAGTAAGAAGTCTAATAATAATAATATTATGTACCAAATTTCATCACAATAATTAAAAAAAATGCGATCTGTAGACTGTTCACAACGTTTACATGGACAGCCAGTCGAATAGACAGACGGACAGACTGACAGATTAATAGCATATATAACTTCATATTGTAATAAAAATAGTGTTTTAATAATTTTTCAAATTCATTCTTTATTTTTTACTTTTTCTAAAATTAATTCACCTTCAGGCTTTATTTGTCTGGCATTAAAAATAATTTTTAATCGATATCACTGCAATATGTTCTTCTAGTGAATTATTGTCATTATTTCTATATGGAATTTTATTTTATTATTTGTTTCCGTTCTTCTTTTGTTTTTTTTTCTCCTGTTCAAAGATAAATAATCGTCTTATTGTTTTCATCTTTTTCTAATTTTCATCATAATTGTGTCTACACGTGTCTTTTGCCAAAGAAGATAAATTTTTGTATTAAAAGATTAAATCTTTTCTTAAGTAGAAAAATACGTTTTAGTAGAAAATTTCCTCTTTTAGACGATGAAATTATTTTCAAAAGAAGAAAATCGCAAAAAAATCTTTAAGTATCTTTCCACAAAGAGATTATTTCAAAAAGTTTATAACAATTTTGTAACGGAAATAAACAATTTGATTTTATTTAATAGGAAAATCATAAAAAATATTTTGAATGACTTTCAAGTATTTTTCATATTAAGTGATAACGAACACGTGCGAAAGCTTGAAGAGAATTTTATATGAAGAAATTTATTTTATATAAAATGAATTTTTGATGATCTTATTAGAAGTTATTATATGGAAAATGTGATTATATTTAAGAGTATTGAGTGAAAAAGCGCTTTTGGATCATATTACAAAAAATGTTGGCTTTTGGGTATTTCGGTGTGGTTTGTATATACGAGATCAAGTAGAACTGTAATGAGCTGAGGATCTTATATTGTGAACAACTTTAATTATGTGATGATACAAAACCAGTATTTCAACCATACGAATTCCACAGAATATCAGGTTAGATATTCAGCCGTATTGTAAACTTCATACACAAGTATTTGGTATCTTGGAAAACTTGATAAATTTCAAGAGAAGCAAGTGAATGGTCATTTTATGTCAAAAATGTATAGAAATTAAAAATTTTGATTTTCTGCTGTTTTTCGAAAAATCAAAATACTTTTATTCATAACTTTAATATAATGTCTATGATTTTCTATACGAATCGAAGAATTAAAAGGTCCTCAATTTTACATGAGGAAACACTAAAAATCTAAAAATGGTAAAATATATTTAAAAATTTCACCTTTTACATTTAAATGTCATTATAAAGGCCTTTTTGAATGTAAATCACACATATGTAGCAAAATGTTAAGGATGATTCCAACTTAGTGGTTTAAGATCTTAACAAACGTTTTTTATTGAAAAAGTGGTCACATATTTATCCCGTGTTCATTATTTAATAATTAAATAAATTTATAAAACAACAAAAACAGTTTAAAGATCATTGTTCGATTAATTGGTAAAATTCAATCAGGATTTCTTACAAATATAGAGCAATACTTTCAACACAAGACTTAGAAAACTGTCAGTCATTGGTGAAACTATTCATCATGAGATTCTGCGTCAACTTTATACTTTTATAAAAATCGCTTTATAAAAAATTCCTTCAGAATTAAATATATAAATAATTGAAAAATAAATGCCTGGAAACATGACCCTAAGAGTTTCTCCTATGAATATATTCTTAAACGTATGATTAATTAACTAAAATACATTGATCATACGCCAAATGTTGCATTATTTATATTTATAGTTAGTCGAAAGGCAATTACAACAAAATATGATACTACTCTGTCTAAGGGATATTATAGCATTCTATGTAGAGGAACTCAGACAGGTTAGGCAGTTAGGATGTAGGATGCGTTAGGATGTATATGACCTGGAAAGGGTGAACATTTCTTTTAAACTGTGGAAGGCTGCATTTTACAAGGATGAAGTGGTCATGCCGACAATTTTAATAAAAACTAGAAGATATGGCAGCCTTTGAGCCATCCACTGTTATTAAACTTATCTTTTTCTGTTTTTCTACAACTGCATATATCATTTTTATTGAACTTCAACCCTGCTATCTCTCCGTTGATGAGAAGGGCTCGGAATGTACTTCAAGGATCTCCAAGTGAAGGTGTTTTTTAAGCTACTATCGACAGCTACTTTATTAAAATGTTTCCTATTCTTTACATGTTTCTTTAGAAGGTCTTTTCCAATTTTGGCCAAAAAAATTTTTAGTTGTTCCAATGTTACATAGTTATCTCAAATTGTGTAGGGAGCTTTGTGCTCCGTATGGGGTCTTTAAATTTTTTTTTTAAATTTTTATATTTTTTATAAATGTAAAAAAATATATGTCGATTGCGCAATGGTACAGAACCATTTTTCACTGGAAATAAATCTGTAACTTTTGATCGGCTGGTTGGAATTGCATAATGGCTACACGTGCCTCGGACATTAAATCTTTTAAGCGATTGCCAAAATTTTGTTTCTCATTAAGTTTCAAAAATTGGTCATAGAAGAGACCTTTGATTATATATCTATTATAGTTTTCGAGTTAAAGACATTTGTATTATTAAACACAACAGTCAGGTATTTTACCGATCTAATGCTGTACTTAGTTAAATAAAAATATCACCTTTAATCTTACTAACTGGTTCAAAAATGAACTATTTGAAGATTAAAAAATAAATTTCAAACTTCATGTAAATATTTCCTTAGAAACTTTATAAAAAATTTATATCTTTCTGTAAGGTTTTTACATAGAAAGTTATATTTGAAATCGTATATCTAAAACCCTATGGGGCTAACTCTAGACCCTTTCGATTATGAGCAATATTTCAAGGAAATCCTTCAAGAAAGTAAAATTCCAAAAAAAGTGGTTAAAATTTCCTTTTTTTCTATTTAAATTAATTTTCATATTAATTATTAATTAATTCACATTCACACTCTTGTTTTTATTATTGAAATAAATCATGTTTATTTTCCATTTTCCAATAAATATAAATATTCACTTCCATTTGCTACTCACTGATTTCTATCAATCATTTTCTCCAGAAGTCTTTGAATTTCTATTTTTAATCTTGACTTTTTACCAAAATATAAATCTGTTTCCTATTTTTAAACGCTTTTTGACAAAATCCAATTCAATTTATTTCACAAACATCACAAACAGATTAATACGCTTTTACTACCGAAAACTTAGAAAAGCAATTTCCTTTTTTCCATATAATTCATGAAACATCAGCAGATACAAAAACAACTCGATAGAAATATTTGTTGTCTGTGAAAATAAAGCAAAAATCAAATTTGAACTAAAAAATTTCCCTAAAAGGTTAAACGTATCTTTAATCTTTTATTCTAATATTTATTTAAATGAAAAAGTTTGGTTTAACAAAAATACAAGTAAAGAATAAATGCAAACACATACACACAGAACATGTACAAGGAAAAGATGTAAAGAAAGAACAAGTAAGTAGATTTAGTCGGTTAAGTGCGACTATTTAATATCGTACACCATAATATTGATTATAAGTGGGAGGTAACAAAAATTAATGTACTACCCTCGTATAAAAGTATATTTTAATTTATGCTTACGAGTGCTGTATATCATATTGGTACTAACATTCATGTGGGATGACTGTGTTCTAAAAGATTTTACTTTTCAGTGGGCATTATATTAGAACTAGAAGGAGTTATAGACTGACCTTCGTAAAATTGAGCAAATCGTCTTTTGCTTATATTTGTCTTGACTTAACCAATTCTTAATACAATGCCAATGTATATGTGAGATTTAAGCTCTTCAAGGTGATATTTCGAAGGAGTATAATTTGGCACATCGTTTCAGAATGCCATAAGACTGACTTGTGCTAAATGCAAATCGTTTTTTATTTAAGACTTTCGTGACCGTAAGTCCCCATTCCAGGAGGAACATTAGTATGGGCGTTAGATGAAATAATGGACTCATCATCAGCAATTACAACAGTCATTGTCCAAATTTCATTAGAATATCTTTTAAACTGTAGCTTGCATTTTATTCACAAGGTTTACATGGACAGTCAGCCAGCCAGCCAGCCTGGCGGACGAACATCGCTAAATCGACTCAGAAAGTGACCCCGAGTCGAAGCATAATTTTTCTTTCCGTTACAATTTTTGCACATACGCATAATACTCCAATCACCTATGGTGGTGTAGGGTATAAAAACAGATTTTGATTTACATTCAAACTTAGGTTATGTGTGTGTGTGAGTATAAGAGAGTTTATTTAAATTCAATCTCAGTGCATAAAATTTTACATTAAATTGTGATTATATGCAGCATTTTGGATTTGTACATCATTTTTTTAGTTTACTCTTCTAAAAAAAATTTAGTTAAGTTCTATTTTCTTTTCTTCTTCTCCTCTTCTGTTGCATTTTCCTATTTACTTAAAAAAATTTCATTGAAATAATGAAAAAAGAGAATTTTCTCTAAATTTTGCGGTGAGATAAATTTTATTTCGAGAATTGTAAAAGAAATTAAGTTCAAGATGAAAAACTGACGAAAAATATTTAAAAATGAAAATTATAGTTTAAAATTGTTTTTCCATTTAACCTGCATAACTGTATATTTGAGTGTACTCTTTTGACAAAAAAAAAGCATACACACAAACCAAACTACACACATCCTTGACTAACACACACTCACAGATACAAGTATGCTGGTTTTTAACATGTAATTGGAGTCACTTGTACTCATATACACTAATATATTCAAGGTTTTTGTTTCGTTATTTTTTATGATAAAATGAAAATTTTGTAAATTATTTTCTTATTTTCTTCTCATTTAAGAAAATTGTTTGTCTTAAGTTTTAATAAAACTCTTCTGGATTTTATTTTTGGTTGAATTTTAAAGAAGAGAAAAATAATTAAAAACTGAAGAGAAAGAGAAAATTGTTTTGTGGCTTTAATTAAATGATGAGAAAAGTATTTAACCATAAAACAACTTTATTTAACAGGAATTATTAAATAATTAAATTTAATTTGTAGAAACATTTAAAATGAGTGAAAATTAATTAAAAGTTTAAATTTTGTTCATTAATTTTTAAGAAGTTATTGGTATTTCCACATTACGATTTTCATACGCTCCACCATCGGAAGTGGTGATGAGAGTACATTTACTCTGTCATTTCATGTGTAACAACAAGACGAACATATTAAAGACTCCATAAAGTATATATAATTTTGTATGAAGTCAAAATCGATTTAAGTATGTTTGTCTGTTGGGAATATCCTCGTGCCTAGAATAATTGTCTAACGTTTCAACAGTACATTCTGCTACTTTACTCTCCGCTTAAAATCTACCACATTTTTGGACAACTGTTTTGTGTTCTTTAATGCTCTTTTAACAAAAGCCCAATATCTATCCAATGGCTTTAGCTTCGAGCAGTTGATAGGATTTGTCTCTCTTGATACATTCGACACATTATTATTATTTTAGTACCATTGACGGGCTTTCATATCATAGTGACAGGCCAAAGAAATGTGGACACATTATAAAGTCTTGAGAATCGAAGCTGCCTTTTTTATAAACACTTCTTTATGTTAATTTTGGTATTAAAAGAGACTGTTGTTACATTTAGCATCCTAGACCCTTTTTTCAACACTCCCTCGACCATCAGCAACATAAAATGTTTGACCAGAAATTTCCCGATAAATCTGTCATAACATACGTTTTGTGATTCATTATGTAGCAAGAACAGTTCTTGTTTTGAAAACTTGATTTAAATTTCTGTGCTTTGTCTTCGGCCTTTAGTTTTTTAGGCAGGATCGCTGTCAGGGACTTTTTGTAACCTGTATGTTTTTAGACCTGCATTATCTTTAACTGGACTGCTTCCCCACCGGATGTTTTGGGAGCTTTTTTTTCAAAATGCTTTCTACTGTTGTGGCTTTAAATGCATAATGTGAACCATATCTTCCACTTAAACCAGTTTATTTATCATCGGACAAGTTCTCCCGGTACTGCTAAAAAACATAGGAAATAGTTTGTAGAACCAAATTGGGGTTTGTTGAAAATATCAAATAGCATTTGTGTTAAAAGTTTTTAATCTTACTCCTTAATAAAAATGTATTTAAGAATTTATTGTAAATTCTACATTATAATATTTTTAATTTTAAATGTTTAATTTTGATTATTTTCAATTTCTTTAAAAATTTCTATGTTTCCTTTGGAATCCTTTTCCCCAGAGACTCTTTATTTCCTTTATTTTACTTAAAAATTGAAATTGTAATTTCAGGATAACAATTGTAGTCATTTTAATTTAATATGTTAATTTAAAATTCTCTATGGAATTAAGTTAGAAACAATAAAGATAAATATTTCGAAAGGAAATAACTATAAATATAACTGTAAATTGTTATAGCAAAACGTAAAAAATACACAAAAAAACTAACCTCAATTTGAAATAAATGTACTTCTGCTCTTCATAATCATAAAGCGTAAAACCCTTTGTGGCATTAAAAATAATACAACAATTTTCCAAAAAGAAAAAGTAATAAGACGCAGACTTAATGGAACTTCATTAAAATCATCAATTCCCATTATAAACGAAAATAGAATAAATTCTGCGGTTTTTTGATTTCTTAAAAGTGAAATTAATTTAAAATGGAAATGAAGTTTAGGGGTGGAAAAAAGAATCGAAGGGAACTGAAGACAAATGTTCGAAAATGTAACTCTTTTAAGTAAATAAATTCAGATGTTCATTATTTACACAATTATTTATACATTTTTACACTCATGATAACTTGGATTAAATATATATTTGGTTTGGTATTCATTTTAGTGATACAGATTTTTGTAACAAAAATAATTGACGCATGATTTAGACTAATATAATTGTCACAACCATATTATGGTTATAATAATTATTGCTATATATGTGATATGTTTTTGGTTCCTGGGAGTAGTAGTTGTATATGGATCTATTATTGAGCCAATTATGTACTTTACCGTCATCTGTTAATTGAAATATTTTACTCACCTGAAAATAAAGAAAAGAAAAAACTTATTAGATTTTATTTTATTAAAAAATATTTTTTAATATAACTTTCAACTTGATAAATAATATTAAATTTATAAACATAAAAAAGTTTAATCTCCTTCATTAAATGTAAATATTGGATATGTCTAACACGCAGAGAAACGTCATTTCGGTATATGTTTGTCTCAAACACTTATATATTCGCGGCAAACATTTATTGTTATCACCAACATGTTTATTGTTAAATTTACTTTATTTTGATAACAATTTCGTTGATTATGTTAATATGTTTGACAGATCACAAATTTATTGTTGTCCTTAAAAAAGCTATTGTGATTAGGACAAAATATTATTTTCAGTTTATTGAAAACTGAATATGAAGAAATATTTTTTTTTACAATTTGTGTCAACATGGAAAATAATACATATTTGAAGTAATATTTTCATTATTTATAAATTCAAAAATTAGGTAATTCAATTAAATAAAATTATATAACGAATTTCAAATAATGTTTACATATTTTCCAAGGGTATAAATATAAAATGAGAAGTGTATTAACATAATTCATACGAAAATATTTTTAATCAATAACAATATAATGCAAACAAAAAAAATTTATAGAACTAACAATATTTTTTTGGAATAACAATATTTTTAGTGGCGATGACAATATTTTTGGTGACGACAACAATATTTATGGTGGCCATAACAATAATTTAAGAGCGTTAACTATATTGTCAATGACAATAACAATATTTTTAGTGCGATGACAATAACTATTGTTATCAATGTAAAATGACAATGCGAATAAACAAACTTTTCATTATAATAACAATATTTTTTGTTGGAATAACGATATTTTTAGTGGTGAAAGGAATAATGAACTACGGAAGTTCATCGCTTGAACTTAAAGGTTGCATCAAATATCGGTCTATATATTTTAATATAATGAACCGATTTTGCTTCTCATAACTATAGTGAACTCTTAGGCCAAATTTCATTGAGATCTCTCAATTATTGTGGCTGTGAGCGACCCAACAACAGGCAGACAAGCGGACATAGCTTAATCGACTCAGATTTTGATTTGATGCAAGAATACATATACATTATGGAGTCCTTCTTATCGTTAAGCTAGAAGTTATAGAGTTAATATACCCTCTTCACCACTTGTTTTGGTGGAGGGTATAACAATCTGCAATAAATATGACCAAATCTAATTAAAATCGCATATAAACATGACTACAAGAAATTGGCGTATATAACTAAATTTACTCAGATTGTTTTACATATTTCGCTCGAGATAATAAATATTCTTTGTGGGATCTTAAATTTTGTGGTAGAAGTTATACAAATATAACATTTATTATATACAATTCAACAGATCTGGTTTAGTCATGTAATTGTTCCAATTTATGAAATATTTTTCGTTTTCGTGGAACAATCTTGACTTGGAGTTTTATCGAATTTAGTTATTAATTTGAAAGTGAGAATTTCACAAACGTCGTAAAATTCAATCGTTATTAAGGAAATGAGTTACTTGATGAATAAACTTATATAAATTGATGAATAAACTTATATAAATTGATGAATAAACTTATATAAATAATTCAATTTTATCTTCAGGATACTCCCAATCACCAAGTTGTGTTGATGGATGTATAAACATATTTTTTTTTTGTGTTTCATTACCATTTCTAACAATAAATAATTTATTTGCACAAATAGAATCAATTATAATTTTCTATTATTTTCTTCTTGGTAAAATGTATAAATTTAACTGAAATCATTTACAAAAAGAACAAAGAACAAATAACAATTAACTATCGCTGAAAAGATAAATTATCTTTGGCGGTTTTGTGGTTTCAATAAAAGACAACAAAACACTTTCGCTCAATTTCTATCTAGATAAACGAACATTCTGAAAAATTACATTATTTATAGTTGTTTTCAGTTGTTAGTTGTAAGAAGAGTTAAAATTGAAGAAAATGAACACAGACATTTGTTTAGGCGTGAAAATTTATAACATCTTTAATTATTCCGCCAAATGCGAGCGAGTGAGAAGAACAAACAAAATCATGGAAAAGAATATGTAAATTAAAACTGTTGTCATGAGTTTAAAATAAAAATGAAGATTTGTAAATACAATTTAGTTTTACAAATAGATTCACAGTATTTGATGCGTAACAAACATACATATTTAGAATATACCCTACAAGAGGTATTATGAGGATTTAAATATAAAGAATACTATTTGGAAACAATTCTGTAATCTCTGAACTGTTAGAGATATTTTAATAAAATTTCATATGGTAAAGGCGAAGAATATTCGAACCAATTTAAAGGAATACAAGTTTCTATATGGTCAAGGGCATGGTCGATTAATATCAAAATTTTTATACCAAAAATTCATGAGAGAGAGAAAATTCATTACTGAAAGAAGTACACTTTTAAAAAATTTTTATATGGATTGGGAACTTGGGTATTTTCTGTGATTCATGGACAAGTTATTTGTCCAAGATATTTATTTTAGAAAAAAATCATGAACTATCAAGAAGCATCCAATGCCTTCGTTTTGACGAGCCCACTAAAATTGCCACAAAAGAGCCAACTCGTCACTTACTACGACTGGTCGCGTAAAACTAGACACATACCAAAAATCTCGAAAGTTTGTTAAGTCTTATCGCTTTTAAATCACCTAGATTGTCTAGTATATTGTCTACTTGGAATGGTTCTTCAACTACGACAGAAGCCATTGTAACTGGTGATTACAAATAGCAACTTGTGGTTTATGACTTCTTTTGTTCTGTTCACATCATAAGTAGTGACTTAAAATGTGTGAAATTTTCACTTTGAATATATCAGATTCCAAAACTTTTCTGTCTAACTCATCCGTTCGTTCATTACCATCCATATTAAGGTAATTGATGAGAAGTTCGAACCAATTCCGTCATTCCCTACCTGCATTTATCATCTTCCTGTATTTAAAGATCAGCAATAACGTAATGGTATATGGCTTCAGAGACAGAAGTGCTGTCAACAAAAATGTTCAAGTTGAAATGAACTTTTCAGCTCGAAGCTTCTTGCATGCGCTAAAATTTCAGGCCTTAAATTCATCTTGAAGTCGATATGAAATTTCCACTTCTAAAGCCTCAAGAAAGATATCAGATTAAACTACACAATTCATCTTGAAACCAACGTTATAAATTCTGGTGTTGTGTTTCTCCTATTGTGATCACTCTTGGAGGGAATAAGGATTTTAAAACTCCTGTCCGAATGCATTATATAAAAAGCCAATATTTGCATTATGTGAATATTAATTGAAATGAGTATTCAGAGTTTTAAAAAGGCTGCTACATAACACATCTGTACTTCAAATATAAGCTGATCTTTGTACTTTATATAGCTTTTTCGTGTTACCGACTACCATGCTTTTCTCTTACTTATTTAAAAATTTCGAATCTTTAGGATCTAAAGTTTAAACTGTGAAGTCAAATTAAGCTATTTTTCATATATTTATATAAAAATTTTGCTCTTCTTCAGCTCTAATTATGTTAAATTTTATTGAAATGTCTCCAAAGTGTCAAAAAAGTTTTGGAACTATTGCGCATCTCTTATTTTTTTGATATTCAAATACACATTTGAAGATCTCTAGAACTAGAAGTCTCTAATTTGTTATCTGAACTCAACTGATCTACTTCTGGTTACATAGCACGAGATATACAGGATTTTGGCCGACAATAGCGTTCCTAGATTTCACATTTTCCCCTTTCAGACAAGAAACTTTATTCATGACTTTTATTCTAAATATTTTCCCTCTCCAAATTTAAGTTTTAACTTTAAAACATTTTTCCTTTTTAATATTTAAATTTTTATTTGTTTGTATTATTTTTATGTTTTCGAACTTATTTTCCTTTTTTATGTTCACTGTTTTACATAACTTTTTATAAAACTATAATATTGTGTAGCATCTGGAATATGCTGGTGCTTTCAAAACATCTACAAATGACTTTTTCTTCTACCAGAATTGTTGTAGTCTTGTCTGTCTTTTGTTTAACATTTTTAGATCCTTTTTCTAGATTCGATATGAATAGAATGAAGACAATATGCAGAGTAACTTGGTAAATACGCAAAATAGCTTAAAAAAGCTATTCTACTATTTGCTATTTGCTATTCTATTTCTATTATTTTCTTTTATTCATTTAATGTTTTATCTCTGGTTACATCATTGTTAATGGACAATGTCTGCAAAATATTGGCTTTATATTCTGGCTAAAAGAGAAATAATGAAGTGGCTGTAAAGGATTAAATAGAAGACATAAATACAGTAATAAGGCCAGAAGAAGGGGGTCTTCGTATGGAATAAAATTGATTTTAAGAGTTTAAAGAAGTAAAACGACTTTTATTTAATTCTGCATGAAGAAAAAGGACATCTTTTTGTAGATATTTTCTGTAAAAATAATATTGCGGTTAAAAGATATTTTTGGAATATATTTTTGTATACAATATTTCAACCATAATATGGTTAAAATAATTCAGGTTGAATTTTTATTGAAATTAAGTTAATTTTTTCGTTACAAATTCTGATCATAAATTATTAAAACGACAATAGTATGATAAAATAATATTATATAAAGGGAACCATTTTATAGTTAAATGAAAAATAATGACATGTATCCTAGATAGAACTAGAACTAAAAAACTAAAATTTTTATTTTCCAATTCAGCTAAAGCTTTTATTTTTTGGTCCAATAGAATAGGTCGACATAACTCAAAATTATCAAGATTTGACTATATTTCTTCAAAAGTATCATTTAATCTATAATGGACTCCATTTTATTTCTTTTAAATTATTTTTATGTAATTTTATACTTTACCCCACCATGAATGGTTGGTGTTATAACCACTTTTAAATAAACCGTTTGAACATCGCAATTATAAAGATATTTTGATAATTATGATGATATTTTAGCCCAAATTGATTATGTTCGGTCCAATATTTCAGGAAGCTTCCACAAAAATTTTCTTCCTGGATATTTTGCACAAATAGATTCTTTATCAGTCCAAATTCCAAATTTGAAGGCGATCACTTCACAATTGACCTTCGCTCCCAAACACAACACCGAAGATAATTTAAAGTTTAGTACTGTCATTATATTTAAGATGTTTGCAACCAGAAAACTCTCTACCAAAATTCGCGAGGATCAGTTCTTAATTTCTTATAGCCTCTTTCGAAAATGGCCAAAAATTACAAAACTCTCATATGTGGGAGTACGAAGAAAATATTTTAATAACGTATTTTTGATATAACTTAAACTATAAAATCCATGAATGTCGGTCATTATGGACCGCTTCTTCGCTAAACTTGTGCTCCTCCCAAATCCAATTCAAATTACTCCAGAATAACCATTTGACTTTTAAAAATTATCACTATTTCTAAGGTCATTACAGTTCCTTTATAACTGGTATTGGGGGAAATATAATGTCTCTGATAAAATTGTTTTTTTTTTTAATTCTTTGTTTAACGGAAATAAGTGTACGGTAAAACAGGATATCTTAGTGTGAAGAATTGTCCATAAAATATTTGAAAAGCTTATTTTGTTCATGCTTAAAATAATGTTATCCTCTGACTAACCAGATTTTGGATGAACATGGAAAACTTCAAAAAAAGAAACACCAAATAATGACCTGGTTGAGACTCACTTTATGCAAACTAGGAATGTCAGCAAGGTTCCACACCATTACGTTACATATAGAGGGCGCAGTTATTGATAACGTTAGAAACGAAATAGCATTATCCTACAATTTAATTTCAGCAGACCTTTCATTTCTTAAGCTGAAATTTAAATGCAAAAAATATGAAAAATGATAAAAAGTTAAACAAATAATAAAACATCCAGGAAGCCCCTGTGGTTAACTCGATTTTAGATGAATATCGAAAATGTCATGGAAACAATTCTACAAAATGGTTTAATAATAGAAAATTAAGCTAAGTTTCCCACCACTACTTTACACATAGAGGGCGTTATTCTAGCATTGAGTTTTATTGGACACTAAGCTCAATGTAGGAAAAGAAGAGAAATAGCTACACATATACACCTGCATATTACTTTAATATTTTCATTTACTTTCAAATCCTGTAAATTTTGTTTTATATTTTATATACTTCAAGACCCTTTTATTCAACAATAAATTGCCACAATGCTGGTTGTCTAAGCAATATTTTAGTTCTTATTTTTAGCCTAAATCCATTTGAATTAATATGCAAAAAAATTGTCTGCCTTTCTGCTTGCCCCTGCTGACAGACAAAGCTAACTGACCTCTTTAAGTTTAACAATAAAATTAAGGTAAAAATTTGTTTTAATAGAATATTTTCTCCTAAAATATTAATAAAGAAAATTGTTAAGTGAAATTTATGTAAACAACATTTTGCATCATTAAACTTTATTTCATTTTTTGTGGTAAAAAAATAAAGTCTAAAAATAACAATACGACAGCGGCAGCAGCTGACCGTTGAAATAAATTTTCATAAAAACTGTTATTTCCATGACATTGTTTAATAATTCCCCGATTCTCCCCATTATTCATTCTCTTTGATTTTATCTTTTATTATTACCGCACTGCCGTTAGGAGGTTCATTACTAAAAAAAGATTAGGGGCAAGAGAATAAAATCTTGTAATAGAATGCAGAAACAACAGGAAAAATGAAAATAACAAAAACACCATGTACCACATTTAGAATTAATTTTATTTTAGCCATTTTCATCTAAATTGTGTTATTAGCTCCAGGCCTCAAGCTAAAAGCAAAGTGATAATATTAACATTCAACATCTCATACGGCCGCCATCTTTTGTTGTCATTATCATGTCTAGAAAATAATAAAATTTGTTTTTACTGTTACAACCTTTTGGAATCTGTTTTCGTATTTGTTTTAGGAAAGTCTTCTCAACGGCACTTTGTGTCAGATTCTTTTATTTATTTTTTTTTTATACAAATTTTTTAAATAAACTAATTTGAATTCATTTATACCCATCATGTGCCCATCCACAGTGAAATAAGAATTTTTGGAATCAAGTCTATAACTTTTCAACGACTGAATGAATTTATTAGGAATAGAATCTATGAGGACCCAGAAAAAGTTATATAGCAATGGAAATGATATTTTTTAAATATCCTTAATACCATTGTTACAAATCGGAAAGTTTCTTTAAAAATTTAAGAAGAAAAATAGCTGTCAAAACTCATGATGTTGCTTATAATGGTCAGTTTTGCCTCCTAAGTCACTCTATTTAAAATTCACATCAATAATATTCGTAAGTCTTTCAATTTGGACTCGACAACTCTTAGATATGGATGACTTTTCTGACATTACAGAGTAAACAAAAAAATCGATCGAACTTGATTAGAGAACAAAAGTGTTCACTATTTTTGTCTTTAGCATGGACTCAGTTCTTCTAATTCACAAATTATTTTAATATAATGAGAAATAAAGGACCGATCATCTTGAAATCTGGAAAAAGATATATTTGTGCGAAATTTCATCACATATAATCATCTAAAATATAGGACCGATCATCGCCCATCTCAATAAGATACATCTTATTCATAATAAAGTTATATCGACTCAAAAAGTGATTTTAAGTTCAACGGTAAAGCGCGATTTTTTCCTAACCGTTGATACCTCTTTTAATTCCATTAACAACACCTACATAATAGCATAATACGATGATGGTTTTGGATATAAAAATAAGTCTGACATATCATTCAAAATATTGTCAATTTCCCATTTCTCAGTTATGTAGAACAATATAAATTCCTCTATAGAAGCGGCCTTGTAACATATGGTCAAGCATTGTTTATGACCCCTTGATTTGTCGAATATTATTCTTCTTTTTCGGGAAATGATTCCTAATAAACACATAAGATCTTTCTTTTGACTACAATGTTCCTATTATACTTTCTTCCAGTTTTTCATCCTTTTCAGGTTTTTCTCTAGTCGTTTGTGCCGAAATTATCACTGGCAATTTATTTTTTTTTTTGGGTTGGAACTTATGGATTTTACCATCAATAGATAATTTTCCTAAAATAACCAACGTTTTCAGAATATTCCGGAAAACACAATCTTAAACGATGGAGGAAGAATGTGGCTAACTTTGGCAAATGTTGAATTATTTGTCTGATGTCTGTCCTTAATAATACTTATTCCACATATTGTCCAAATCAAAACCAATGAGTCGCTAGTGATGAATTCACAAATCCTAGGTTTCGTTTATAGGATCATAAATTACTGACACCTTTCCAATAATTTTCTATTTTACACCACTGTTTGATCAAACCAAAAATTAACTAGAGACTCATACAACACACATTTACTGTTACGGAAATAAACACACATACATTGACACTATTTAAGTGAAAGTTTAAGTGAAAATTTTATCATGTATTTTCATTTTTATTTTTATATTCTCTTCTTCTTCTTCTTTTTTTGTTCTCTTTAGGCACCTTCTGTTTTGTTCTATAAATGTTTGAGTACTGAATTCTTTCTTAACTTTTAGTTTTATTATTATTTTTTCTTTACTCAAACCATATTAAAGTAGTAGTAGTAGTGGTAGTTTCCTTCTATTCATATGATTCTCTCATTTTATATGTTTTTTCTTCTGTTTTTGTTTTAACTATTTAAGTAAATGTGTATGAGTGTTTGTGTGCTCTTGGAATGTGTGTTTAGAGCCTCATTTAATATAAGTTGGCTGTTTTATAGTTTTCCCCTACAGCCTGTAGTCATTTTCTAGGAAATATCTGCTTTTGTTTTGCTGTGTGTTTTCTTTAGTTGAATTTTTCCATATTTTTTTCTTGAATTGTGGCCCCGGGGTGCTTTATTACAATTTAACTTTTTCTCTTTTCTTACTAAAATTTAAGTTATTTTTATATTTTACTTTTTATGCAAAAATTTTTCTTTTCTTTTGAATTTTTATCTTTGGTTACAAAATTGTTAGTAATACTCTTTTTCTTGTGTAAAGATGTGGAAATAACATATGAGGAATATGACAGTAATTACAGTTTGAAAAAGTGATGTTTAGAGGAGATGAATGATATAAGTTGTTAAAAGTTAATGGATTAAAATTAGGCAGTAGCGCCAAAAATTAACTGTTTTAGGGGAAATAGAATCTCATATAAAGCAAAAATTAATAATAGAACTTCTTGAAAAACATTTCTATAAGATTATTAAAATTTGGTTATTTTGAAGTTCTTATTAAATAGTTTATTAAAATATGTAGTCTTGTAGTCTTGTATATCAAGAAGATGGTAGAGTGAAATGTTATGAAATTTGTTTGTCTACGAACTATGCCGGGTTGCCTCAGAAAAGTGATATCTATGATAAGCTCTGTTAAATGTAAAATCTCTCGCATTAGAGAAAAAGCTAAGTTTTGACTTGCACAAAAACAGTCTACTCTCTAGATGTACTCTATGGATACTTTATCAAATATAGAACAGATCGATAATTGAAATGGAAAGATGGGCATTCCAAATTATTATAAACCATTATAATTAGACTATTAAAAAAGTACTTTTAACGATTAAATTAAAAGAATGTAATTTTTAGTGAAAATTTGAATTTTTAGTGAAAATTTGAATTTTTTAGTGAAAATTTGAATTTTTTAGTGAAAATTTGAATTTTTTAGTGAAAATTTGAATTTTTTAGTGAAAATTTGAATTTTTTAGTGAAAATTTGAATTTTTTAGTGAAAATTTGAATTTTTTAGTGAAAATTTGAATTTTTTAGTGAAAATTTGAATTTTTTAGTGAAAATTTGAATTTTTTAGTGAAAATTTGAATTTTATAGAGAAAATTTGAATTTTTTAGTGAAAATTTGAATTTTTTAGTGAAAATTTGAATTTTTTAGTGAAAATTTGAATTTTTTAGTGAAAATTTGAATTTTTAGTGAAAATTTGAATTTTTTAGTGAAAATTTGAATTCTTTAGTGAAAATTTGAATTTTTTAGTGAAAATTTGAATTTTTTAGTGAAAATTTGAATTTTTTAGTGAAAATTTGAATTTTTTAGTGAAAATTTGAATTTTTTAGTGAAAATTTGAATTTTTTAGTGAAAATTTGAATTTTTTAGTGAAAATTTGAATTTTTTAGTGAAAATTTGAATTTTTTAGTGAAAATTTGAATTTTTAGTGAAAATTTGAATTTTTGGTGAAAATTTGAATTTTTAGTGAAAATTTGAATTTTTAGTGAAAATTTGAATTTTTAGTGAAAATTTGAATTTTTAGTGAAAATTTGAATTTTTAGTGAAAATTTGAATTTTTAGTGAAAATTTGAATTTTTAGTGAAAATTTGAATTTTTTAGTGAAAATTTGAATTTTTAGTGAAAATTTGAATTTTTAGTGAAAATTTTAATTTTTAGTGAAAATTTAATTTTTAGTGAAAATTTTAATTTTTAGTGAAAATTTTAATTTTTAGTAAAAATTTGAACTTTTAGTGAAAATTTTAATTTTTAGTAAAAATTTGAACTTTTAGTGAAAATTTAATTTTTTGTGAAATTTTTAATTTTTAGTGAAAATTTTAATTTTTAGTAAAAATTTGAACTTTTAGTGAAAATTTTAATTTTTAGTAAAAATTTGAACTTTTAGTGAAAATTTAATTTTTTGTGAAATTTTTAATATTTAGTTAAAGTTCAAAGTGAAAATTTTATTTTTTATTGAAAATATAATGTGAATATTTTTAGTGAAAATTTTAATACTTTTTTTTTGTAAAAATTTAATTTATTTTAAGGAAAAATAAAAGTTTTATAGAAATTTTAATTTTAAGTTCAAATTTGAATTTTTAATGAAAAACTGAATTTTTTATTGAAAATTTGAATTTTTAATGAAAATTGAAATTTTTACTGAAAATTTGAATTTTTGGTAAAATTTATAGAAATTTACAGGTATTTAAACTTTTAAGCATACGATGTTTATAATAAATTTCTTTTTAACAAAATATGAATTTTTTATAAAAATGTTTAATTTTAGTGAATTTCTACCAGTAAAGTAATTTTCTATGAAAATTTTCCAACAAAATTTTAGAAAATTCCTGTAAATAAGAAGGAAGTGAAAATGTAGTTGTTATTGGTTTAGTCTCAAATTATGGGTTTTTAACATTACTGTTGTAAAATCTCCAAAAAATTTAATTTCTTTGTTTTCTCTAAGTGTTCTTACTTTTGTTTTTGTCTTTTATCAAAAGTTATCCTTTTTAATGAAACTAAAGGTTAACAAATTTCTTTTGTTTCCTTTCTAAACAAATATCAACTGGTCCGCTTTTTTAACTTTTTTAAACATCTAATGTAAATGAAAACACCTTAAAATCTGACCTTAATAAGTTGACTAAATTTTTTAACAACAACAAAAAACCCCAAAACAATCTCATGTACTTACAAGTAAATATTTAGTAAAACTTTTAGTAAAATTAAAATTACTTTTGTTACCAAAAGTTTATTCCCTCTCTTGCCCCTTCGTCAGCCTTTTTTTTGCTGCTCAAATTTTTATTACTATTAAAAAGTGCAAAGGTTTAAATACATCCTTTTTCCCCATTATGTTACTAGAACTAAATTCATACTTTGCTTGGTTGGATTATAAGGCAATAGCAGCCACCCTTGTAAACGCCTAAAACGAACATGCATATTTTGGATAAAAAAAATGGGGAAAATCCCTTAAAGGCACTTTAGATGTAGTTTTTTTTTACTTTTTTTCATGTTTTCGAAAAAAAACAAAAGAAAGGAAAACCAAGTTACACTCATACAATATGGTATAAAAACAACGACAAAAAGGACACGAAATGAGAAAAAAAGATGATGACCATTATTGCACAGTGGTTTGAACATAATTTAATTTGAAAAAATTGTAATATAAAATATTTATAACAGAAAATATTAAGGTATGTTTCTGGGATTATATATTTTCATTTATGTTGCATACTTATAAGCGCCAATATTTCTTGCAATTGAACAAGCTAAGCATATACTTAAACCAATTTTTGCCCCACTGTGCATTATAGGGGCACAAAGCAAACAGAGAAACATCTACATTCATATGGATTTTATTTTTTCAAAAGCTTTCATACATTCACATTCATATTATACAATACAAACAAAAAATATATATAGAATCTCTTGTATAAATATATGTATTTCATTGTTGCGCTTTCACGTTTTATATTTATATCCACAAATGTGAGTGTGAATGGTGAATATGTTTTTGCTTTCGTCCTAAATGGCCGAAGCTTTAAAAGAAATTATAGTTTAAATGTTACATGAATGACTATGGTGGTGGCAATTGTAGCTGGGCCGTGATGATAATGATCACATTGGTGATGGTAATAAAGCCTTCTGTTGTTGCCACACATTTATTTAAACATACAAATAACAAACTCAGACCCTCATACGAGAATTTTTTTCGGGTAACTCAACGTAAAGGTCTGTGTATGGGTTTTTTATTACTTTATAAATCGTGGGATTATCAAGTTTATTTAAACATTAAAAGGAAATATTTTTTTTCTTTTTTTCTCTCTCCTCTCTCTTTTCAAAATTAACTTTATACAATTACACATAAATTTGTACTTAAACTCTTAAACTTTATTATAAAATATTCTGATGGTTTTTTTTTTGTTTTTTTCCTTTGATTTATTCTGTTAAAAGCCTAAGAAGTTTAAAAAACAGCTATATTTTCTGACTTTTGAATGTAGAAAAAAATAAATAGAAGTGAAAAGGAAATAACACAAAAAAAGTTTTCATCTTTTTCCGTGCCCAAAAGGTCTTTTGAGTGGTAAAATATAGTGGGCTTAAGTGAAGGAAGATATAAATGAAAGGGGAATGAAACAAATATTACGGAGTGATATATAATTAAAACGTATATGGTTTAATGAAAATTATGGTTTTTATTCTGAGATCGAGTACTTTAAACCAGCATCAAAGATGACTACGAAAAATGCAGAAACCAAGTACTTTTTCAATGATAAAGTCTAGTTAATATATAAGACCACAACGAACTGTACCATTATTTGGCATGCTTGGTGATGCTTTACAACTGTTGATCATAATTTAGATAATAAAATATATAATATTCTAGTCAATAAACTAAACAGTTAACTAGACTGTAGTTTCGTCATTAAAGTAGATAATACTCTACGAAGTAAGTTAAAATATAGTATAGTCTACAGTTTAGTCTTTACTAGAGTCTAGCCAAAAACTCGACTATATTTCAGTTAACAAACTAGACTAAACTCTAGTCAACAAACTATAGTCTAATCAATAAATTTGACTGTAGATTAGCCATTACTGTAGCAGTGTGTTGCTGTAGACAGTATTGTAGTCAGTAAACTAGAATGTATTTTAGTCAATAAACTAAGCTGTAGTAGTTAATAAACTCATCCATAATACAGCCAAAAAAAGGATACCATTTTGTAGACGATAAGCTAGACTAAAGTCTAACCAAAGTAAACTTTAACTATTTTAGACTACGATATTTTCGTAGTTCCCAAAAAAAGCCCATAATATATAATATGGACTTTTTCAAATATTTGATAATACTCCCTGCCGATCAAGGTACGGAAAGACTGAAAGTAAAATTTTAATTTCTGGATTAACTTCTTTTATATATATTTTGTGTGATAAAAAGCGTTATTTGCAGAAAATTTAGTCCCTGTTTCTTGAGTTTAATTATTTGCTGAATTTTGATATTTTTTTAACTCCTTCCATTGCACAGTGGAGCAGAATTGATTTTTATTGAAGTATAACTGTAACTTTTGATCGACTAGATGGATTTGCGTGAGATATAACAAAATGTAATTCAAATCCAAAGGGCGAAGTTATTGGCGAGTAAATTGTGATACCTCGGATATTAAAATTTTTTGAGCTGAATTTTAGTTCCCATTTAATTTCAACATTTGTTTGCTGTCTTTTGGTCGGCCTTGATGTATATCCCAAAGTTTTACCACGAAATTTTTATCTTCAAATCAAAATTATTTATCTTAAGAAAAATATGAAGGTCAATATATACACTCATTTCAAAAGTAATCAATTTTTATATTCAAGTTTTTATTTTGGATAGAGTAACCCTAATAACCTAAATTTGATAATTTTTTTAATCCAAATTTCAAGTTTAACCTCAATGTTTTTAAATCCCAATGACAGAAATTTAGAACAGAATTTAGTTTTGAAAATTCCAAAGTGTTTGTAATTGTTTGAAAACGGAACTTTTAATAGCTCCATTAAATTTGGATTCTATAGACCAAAGACCAAACAGCAAATATAAGTCCGATGAATTATGAATTTTCAATGTAAAAATTAAAAAAAAAATCGTTTTTAATAGAACTCTAAGGAGGAAAGAAGAATGTCAGTTCATTAAAGAAATATTTTTACAGCTTCATTTATCATCGGATTAAGAGAAAACTGCTTACATATTAAAATTTTCCCAAATTTGTATAAATCTAAAACACCCAACTTCATTTCACAAATAATATTTTTTCTCCCACATTACATTTCTTTTATACACTTTAAAGCTATTTTAATGATATTCCACCAATAATTTTGGTCATACAGCTTTGCAATAGGGATATCTAGTCGTATGATTAATATTAATTTTAATCATTTAAAAATAAATTCATCATTAAATGTTGATAATAAAAGATGTAACAAAATTCTATTTCGGTTATATACAATTAATTGGATTTTATTTCACCACAGATTAAAGATGTTTAATTACTGTCATAAATAACTCTTAAAGCCAATTATGTCTGAGCGTACGCTATATTTTATGCAGCCTCAAAATACACTGTAATACAAGAAGTAAGGGGTGGATTAAATAAGAGAGATTTTAAGTTTAAAATAAACAAACTTAAGTAGTTAAAGTAAACAAATGATTTTCTATGTTTTCATAAACTGGCATAAAAATAAAATGAACTAGTTAAATATACAGCAACAACAATAAACAGCAATATAAAATAAACTAAGACTGTGTGCAACAATTTTTCAACACGTTGAAAAAGTTTTTACTTTAGTACAATTTACTTGACAAGAATATATGGATTATGGAACTTTACAAAAAAAAAAAAAAAAAAAAACTTGTATAACGTAAATTAAACACCTTGGAAGAGGGATTACAGTTAATATAAACTTTAAATAAACTACTGATTATTAAGCGAGTGTTTTAAACCGCGTAAAGATAAATTATATAAGAAATCGAAATTATAGATTTAATTTCCAAAATATTGTTTGGAAATCAAGAGATCTTTTTAGAAAAAATTTTAACACAAATTATAATTTTTTAAATCTAAAATTTGCTGAAATTTTCACGCAATAATCCAAATACACCCGAAAGTAACATGGGTGTTAAAAAATTTCGATAGAACCAGGGGGAGAGGTAGTAACCATACAAAGCAAATATTGATTATTTTAAGAACTATAACTGCCAAACTCTTTCACTTTATCAGGGATTTGTGTTACTGTAACTGCGTAAATTTTCAAATTTGGTCCATATCACTTTTCAAGGAACTATTTTACTGGACAAAGCATAGGATCGATAGGACCAGGGGAGAAGATACCGCGCATAAAAAGCAAATTTTCATTTTTCATTAGCAAAAGAACTACTACAGCGATAATTTCGGCCTAATCAACTCCCCAAAGAAACTATTTGTTTTAGAACGGGCAGGGTTAGGAAGATTTTACAAAATCCCCGTTGCATGAATTTTTTTTTTTAATTCACGTTGCGATTTATGATTTTTTTTCAGATCTATGACTGAGAAGAATTTTTGTGCAGCAAAGCGTACAAACAAGTTAAATATGTTTTGAAAATAGAACAACCATTTTAAATTATTTAAATTCTATACATTTTGTTTAAGAAAATATAACTGTTTAATAGTAAATTAATTAATTTCGCCATTAAAAAATAATCACAATTATTTTTTTCCTCTTAGGAAATTTTCTCATTATACTGAAGAACTAATTCAACTTCTTTAGAAATGAAATTGTAAATACAAATACACAAATACATATAAATCTGAACACAGTTTTACAAGTTAAAATATACTTAGACAACAACAAAAACAAAATATCTATTCATACCAGCATTATTCAGATTCATTCCTTTAAACAGTCAGTTAATGTATTTAACTAATATTATTTAGTCATAAAATTGTTTAACTTTTAATGCTATAAATATCTTTAAAATGCTGGTTTTATAGTAAGTTTTTGTATGGAAATAAGATTTGAAACATCTGCTACACCATTCTCTCTCTCTTCCTCTCTCTCTACACACACATATGTGTATGATATATACAAGAAAGCAAACCTATAATATCACACACATACATATATTTACACGCAGAGAAATGTCATTTCGCAATATGTTTGTCGCAAACACTGATATATTTGCGGCAAACATTTATTGCTTTTGCCAACATGTTAATTGTTAAGTTTATTTAATTTTGATAGAAATGTCGCTGCTGTAATAAAATTATTTTTATTATGATCAAAATATGTTTAACTGATCACAATTTTATTGTTATTAAATAATAGAAAATTAATAAAATTATATGATGAAAACATTTCAAATAATATTTACATATTTTCCAAAGGTGCCAAAATAGTTCGAATAAATACATTTTTTATTGAACTAACAATATTTTTTATTTGAATATAAATATTTTTAGTGACGATAACAATAATTTTGGTGGCAGTAACAATATTTTTAGTGATGAAAACAATATTTTTAGTGGCGATAGCAATAATTTTTGTTGTGATAAAAATATTTTTACTGACGATAACAATAACTATTGTCATTAATACAAAATCACCATGCGAATAAACAGATTTTTTAGTTACACTAACAATATCTGTTAACAAAAGTATGCTTCATGGTTACCGCAAACACATTTTTTCTCTGCGTGTACATATAAGAGTAGAAAAGTAGTAGCTAAATTTTGTTGACAAAGTCATTGACATACATATTTCCTTCATTCTTTACGTTTTGTATTTGAATGTAGAATTTACATTGACAACATTTAGTTTATATTACACTAAAATGCTAGTGTTAGTGTTATTAACTTTGGTGTTATGTTATTGTCTATGTGTGTAAGTATTTGATTACATCAGGTTTGGAAATGTTAAAGGGGTTTATTAGAGCAGATCTGTTATTATTTATATCAATTTAATTTTTTGATAAAAGAATGAAAGGAAATCAAATGTAAATTATTTTAAATAATTTGGGAAATTTAATACCAAATTTAAATGATAATGTGATGGTAACCAATATTGTTTTTATATATTGTTCCATAATTGGTGGTTGTCCACAGAAATCACAGTTTCAGAGATATTTTAGTGAAATTCTGACTTTTCTTTAGCAAATGTTGAAACCTATTAGAACTTGTGATGATCAGTAATTTGTTTCAGATTCCCATAATGGTGTCTTATGGGACTAAAACTCAGAACTCTATAGATATTTTATTTTAAATTTGAAACTAATAAATTTTATAAAAGGTGTGCGATCAACAATGTCTTACGTTTAAGTTAATAAAAATTAAACCAATAAAATTAAAGTTTTGTTTTTTATTTAATTAAAATTATTATTACAATTAAAAACATTTTAAGTTTTAATCTTTAGCGATGTAATTTTGAACCTTTTTCTATACAATTTTTATTGCGTATTCTGTTGTCAATCTTTGCTTAAAATCTTTCACACTTTTGGTCACCTTTTTGTGCTTCTAAATTTTCCTTTCTCAAGAGCCCAACATCTTGCCACTAGCCCTAGCGCTGTGGGCAGTTTATGGGATTTGTCTCTCTTGGTACAAATACCACATTATTGTTATTGTACCATTTAAGGTCTTATTTACTAGCGATAGAATGCCAAGTCAGTCAAAAAATAAGTTTACACATTGTGAATGCTTTTAAATGGAAGCAGCCTTTTTCAACATTCCTTCGAGCAATATCAACATAAAATTTTTGACCAAGAAGATGCGAAAAATCTGCCAGAACACGATTTTCGTCATCCATTATGCAGCAATAATATTTCGATTAGAAAACTTGACTTCAAATTCTGTGCAAAGTTCTTTGGCTCTTAATTTTAAGCATGAACTGTCTAAGCCCTGTACGTTATTAAACGCACATTAGCTTTTACTTTTCATGCTAGATAGTCCGAGCACTGAGCTAACTGGGATGCTTATCTAACGGATGTGTTGAGAGCTCTTTTGAAAAGGCTTTCAATTTTTCGATGCCTTTTGAAATATCATGTAGACCATTTCTTCTTTCTGATTCAGGTTTTCTATCAACGGAAAAGTTCTTCCGATATTCTTTAATTACAGTTTGAGTGCTTGTTCAATATTTTGTAGGACCAAGTTGGGTTTTGTTGACAATATTTAATAGTCTTAATACACACTTTTTTTGTTCACTCATTTTAATCAGATTAACAATAAATTCATTTGTTTGATATCAAACATAAAAACTGACATGTTTTACAAAACATGTCAGTTTCAAACAATTAATCAAATAATACTTTGGTTAAAAGTTTTAATGAAGAATGTGTGTTAAGAATTTTTCGATCTCACTCCTTATAATTTATTTTTGAAAATTGCTTTAAATATAAAAAAATTAATTTAAATCACTAATATTGTCTTCACATCTCTGTTTCGCATGTAAAAATGTTAAAAAGTCTCATATTGTAACATTTATGGAAACAAAATTGATAGAATTTATAAATAATTAAAACAAATACATGTAAAGGAAAGTGAAAAAACTTTACTTATCTGTGGGTGTATTTACACACACATACCATACACTTTTGTTGTTAACATATTTGTATATGTATATGTGCATCTATATGTAAACAATTATTAACGAATACATTTTTATATGCACTCTAAAAAATTTCACGTAAATTTACTCTATTTAAAGTTGGTAATTGGTCTCCTACTGTAAATTGGGTAAAATTACAATTGATTTTTATTTCAATTTTTTACGCATTTTATATGTAAAAAAGAAACATTTGTTATACAATATAATTCAAAACTTTAAAAATTTTTACATACAATAAAAGTAATTAAAAAAAATTCATAATTCATACTGAAACATTCATACTACTATATTTTGTGTGTATTTTTGTAAATAAATGTCTGTAAAAATTATATAAAATATTTTATGCTCATTTTTACGCACATTTACATAATTTTACACGAAATCTTACTCATTGTATTTGAGTAATTTTACATTCATTTTTTAAAGTGTAATAAAAAAAATTCTAACTCATTTATAAACATTGTATGTATGTGTGTGTCTGTTTTCGGTATTAATATGGGATTTTGACATTTTCTTTTCAAGCCTTTTGAAAATGTGAACTCATTCATAAACTCTGCAAAAAACAAAAAAACAAAAAAAAAAAAAAAAAACAAGTGAGAATGTTATAGACGGTCAAGCACGAACATGTAATTTCCTACACTACAATTTTATTTTGATTTATTCTTAAGTACACAGTACATTATTGTGAAATAATTAACGTTTGTGTGAAATTTATGCGTTTTAAAATAATTTTTTTTGATGGCGTTAAATGGGAGCTGCTCAAATGTAATTCTGTATACCGATATTTATCTTAATTTGATTTATTGGTATTACAATATCAACGTATAAGTGAGATTTATGTCCTTTAAAATGATATTTTGAAAGGCGCATGTATGGGCCATTACTTAATGGACCAATCCTGACAAAATTTGGCAAATTGATTAACAACATCATAAGACTTACTTATGTCAAGTTTTATTAAATTCGCTTCATATTTAGAAATTTTATGAGCATAAAACCTCATTCCGGGAGGTCACTTGTATGGGAGGTGTCTGAAATACTAAACTGAACATGGTCAATTTTAATAGGTTGGGGCCAAAATAGTAATATTTACTAAATTTCATTCTGATATCTTAAAAATTGCGAACTGTAGAGTGTTCATAATGTTTACCTGGACAGCCAGACGGGGGGACAGACAGACGGATGAATGGTCATCGTTAAATCGTCTCAGAAAGCGATTCCGAGTCAAACGATATACTTAAATGTGGGTATAACAACATTTCTCTGTATATTACAAACACCAGCACAAACGCATAATACTCTGACCACCTACGGTGGTGTAGGGTATATAAAAAAACTCACGCACCTTGTGATTTCTATTTTGTTAAAATCTCTCTTTGTTTTTGTTATTTTTTATTAATATATGTGTATGTGTGTGAGTTTATTTATAGATGTATATTTAGCTATTGCAGATTGTATTAAACTTTTTGCTTCAGTGTTTAGTTGTTTGTTTAATTTTCCTTTTTATGTTTGTTTTGTTTAGCTTATAAAGTTGTTTCTTTCACTTCTGTTTGTAGAAAAAAAGGCTTTTATTTTTAGATGACTTTGTTTTTATGCTTCCTTTCCCTTTTGTTCTCATTCCCACCTTTTATGTGTTCAAAAGATGAAAATATGTTGCTAAAATAAAGGAAAGTAAAAAACCTAATTTAGACTAATTTAGTAACAGACGATAAAAGAGCCTTACAAATGCCTTATGAAATTTTGCATAGAAAACAATATTTGTCCATGACGAATTTAAAATATCCTCTATCGCAAAACAGATTCTTATGATACATCAATATTGTTAAATTATACTTAAAATAAACGTATTTCAAAATTCGGCTCTGCCTTTTATTTATAACTTTTTCTTTTGTTTTAATAAACTTTTCTTTACATCTTCATTTCGGAGAATATTTTTAAAATGTTTTCTTTTTGCACTTAATCGGTTTTTGAAAATTTATGTTTTCTTAACACGAACAAATTAAATTTATTATTCACTTAAGGAAAAAGTCTTAAATATAACACACACATACACTTGTAAACATATATAGATTCATACACATATGCAAATGTATTAAACTAAAAGGAAGATATACTTGAATTATAGGATCAATAAATTTATTAATCTCTTGGGGTTCAAAGAAACTTTTTTTACAACAATTTGTCATGTAAATTTGTATGAATTTAATTCATTTAAAAGAAGTCAAAGTGCTTTAATAGAAAAAGAAGAAGGAAATAAATAATAAAATTTAAGATGTTTAATCGAAAAAACGATGTATAAAATGAATTTAATTTAAAATTTAAAGGATATTAAAAAAGACTGAACAAATAATGATTCGTTTAGTTCTGTTCAACTTCTACTTCAGATTCTCGTTCTGATTTTAGATCAGAGTTGAGTACAGATTAAAAATATGAAGTCTACGTAAGATTTTGGTTGAGATTCTAGTTAGAATTGCAGTTCATATTCCAGTTAAGATTCTTGTGCAGATGCTTATTCTGCTTCTATAATTGTGATTCCAATTCAAATAGTTCAGATTATAATTCCAATTTGTATTAATTATCAGGTTCTAGACAAAATTATATTCCATATTCTAGTTCATATTATCGATCACATTCTACACTGAACCAATAAAGGTAAATGTAACGAAAAATGATGTAGAATTGAAGAAACGTAGGTTAAATATCAGCCAACGAAGCCTTTGTTCATCATAACAAACATTTTCGTTAATTTTTCGTAAATTCTTCAAATTGACGAAAAATTTTCAATATGAATATTTGAATTCGTTAATAAAAATGAAGTTAACGTGAATAAATATTATTCAATTAGAATAATATATTATATAAATTGACAAAAATAAATTATTTTTATTGATGAATATTATTCAATTTGAATACTATATTGAAGTTAAATTTACGAAATTTTAGTTGAATTGAGGAAAGAATTACGTTAAACTGTTAAAGGAAGGAGTACTCCCCATATAAAGCAAATATTGATTATATATTATCTTAAGAACTATTTACTTTCTCAAGGAACTATTTTACTGGACAAAATGTGAAACAGATACGATCAGGGTAGAAGTAGCCCTATATAGAACAAATATTGATTATCGAATATCTGTGGATCTACTACTTTAATTGTTCCATTAATATCCATATTTCATTTAATATGACAAAGCAAATATACAAAATTCAACGAAAAAATAGTTAAATTAACAAAAGTTTTATTCAAATTAACTTCATTTTAGTGTGTGGAATTGAATAAATTTGTGTCTTATTTTACTTACGATAAGTAACTAAATATTTGTTGATATAACTATCTTTCATTATTTTTTTAACGAAGTTTTATTCAATTTAACATCTGTTATTAATTTTTTTTTATTTGAAGAAAATTTTTTAAATTGAAGAGAAATTATGTTAATTAGAATAAAAATCTGTTTATTTTAAACACGTTTTTTACGTTAAAGTTTTACGAAAAAAATTCGGTAAAATTACCTATGACATTTGTTTCAGTGTAGTTCAGATTCTTATTCAAATCAGATTTTCGATTTTAGTTTAGTTCTATTTCAGTTTTAGTTCAGTTCTAGATCACAGTTCATTGTCGTTTTCTTCGAATTTAATAATAAAATTTTGTTTATATTAATAAAGTTTTCTAAATTTTTAAAGAATATTTTAACTATTTTTTGTTGACACCAGTAATAATATCTAAATTCAATTATTTGACATAAATAACAAATTTAATTATGAATCCAGTTGCGTTCTAAATTGAGTGTTAATTATGAAATATATTTCAAGCAGCATCTTTGTACATTTGGAACATAAAATTTTGAAGAGTAAATTTAGGTAAAATTATTTTTAATGTTGCCTGTAATTAAGCTTTAGAGCCTTCGAAGAATAAAAATAAAATATTCATACACTTCAATGTTCTGTAAATCAAGGGCGTCTCAGGACCACAGTAATAATATTTATATCTTAAATACATTAAACAAATTTAGTCAGTGTTTTGCTTTAAAATCCTTTAATCCTTGATGAAATAATAAAATCGATATTAAGGATTGAAATATTTCCCGTAATGGATCCATTAAAATTAATTCTTTTTTTGTGTAAAAAATCTTACACGTGCCTTTGACACCTCAAAAAATAAATATATGTATGTTAAATATATGGCAATTATATTCACACACACACACATACAAAATTTATTTTTATGCGAATATAAAACGTGGGCGACAAATGTGCTAAATATTTTCGTTCTTCACTCCTTTAATATTGACGCAATAATTTTGTCATTTCAAGAAGTGAGTGAAAAAAACTAAAAGAATTATTTTTCCAGTGTGAAGTGAACAAAATGTTAAAGGTTACTAACATCAGGGTGTTGACATGACATATTTTAGTCTATTTAAATACAACAACAAACACAAAAATACTTTGACATAAATTTCTATAGACATTAATGAATACACGCATTCACAGCCAGACGACGTGTTAGAATGTCAACGTTTCTCTTTAAATTTATGGGATAAAAATAAAAATAAAACTTACAATTTAATTACTTTTTAAAAGGCCTACAAAAGATCCTTTTATTATTTAACATTTTAAGTAGTTGAAATGAGATGTTGGCATAAAAGATGAGCTCAAGTTTTAGGTGGGAAGAATTAAATTTGAGTCAAAATATTATGCGCTAATTTAAGGTTTAAGTTTTATTTCAGAACTTCAGTTTTGTTTTTGTGCTACGAAATTATACAACAAGAAGTACAATTAATTATATTTATATTTATACCCTACACCTACACCGTCATAGGCGGTGGGGGTATTATGTTACCACCATTTCTAATTATACCGATCGACTGAGAATCATGTCCTGAGTCGATTTAACTATGTTAAGTTGTCGCTTTAACTATGGCTGGCTGTTCGCAAAGTACGTACTACTAGTTTAGTTCAAGCCACGTAGCTTAAGCCAAGAATATTGAAATTGGCTACGATCGTTCCATTACTTCATAAAAATGAAACCAATTTTACCAAATTTTGCGGAAATAAGTCCTATGATATTCTAAAGCGATGTGCAATATCACTCGTAAACGTGTAAACCTCTTAAATATGTGGGAATTGTAAAAATATTTGGTCAAAAAAACCGGTATGTGATATTATATTTAGGGAAACGTCCATAATTTTTTCCAAATTCCCATATTATTTTAACATAAATATCATAATAACATAAATAAGAAAGTTACATTAATTTCAAACAACAATGTTGTGAAGGGTTCTATGTAGGTGGGCTTGACCGACTATAAAACTTTTAATTGTTTTTTTTTTCTTTCTTTAATTCTGAGGACATTAGTTGATTATGATATTTTTTATTAACATTTTAATTTATTAATATTAATGTTAACATTAACATTTGACACGTGTTTGAAAAAGTGTACCATGTTTTCCTGCTACTTTCCAGTCAAATTATTATTAATTGCAATATTTTATAATTTGTCAGTTAAAATGTCATTAACTGAAACAAGAAATTTCGTAAAAAATAGCAAAATTTTTCAATGCTTTTTTTATTATTATTATTTTCCCAGAATTGATAAAAAAAGAAACACAATGTTAATTATTAAAAACATAAAAAAATGAGACCATAAATATAAAAGTCACACATGTGTACATAATGTGTGACAGCAACAATGAATAAGGACTGATATCAAAAAATTCTTAACACATTTTTTTCAATAAAACTTTTAAATCAAGTATATTTTTTTTATCAAGTTACCCATTTTAAACCAGAGTATGAAAAAACTCAGAGCAAAATCTTTATTTTCAAATGATCTTTATTTTTTCTCTTCTTTGAGGAGATTAAAAAAAATTAAACTCTTTTTTTTCGTTTAAAATTTTAATCTTAATTTATTTTTAATTTTAGTCTGCACAAAATTGGAAAAAATATTATATTCTCCTTTTAGCGAAGAGGAAAAACAAAAGATTTTTACTTTTTTACTCCTCAAAATGGTGCATACACAAACACACAAAAAATTTCTTGCCGTAATAATATTTACTGTTGTTTTATACTAAAAAATGCAATAATAAAGATGAACACATCTTAATATGTGACTACGTTTGTGAGTACAAATATTCCTTTATCAGCTTAAATAAAAAAACATTTTTCACGGCTACAAAATTCTTTTTCGGATTTTGCTCTTTTTTAATTTTAATCTTTTTGATTTTTATCATTTTTGGAATCAGACTCTTGTTCAAAGAGCGATAAAAAATAAAACTTTTTTTTTGAATTAAAATTGAGCTCTTTCAACGATTCGATAGTTTGAAGAATAAAAAAGAGTAAAATACCGTACCTTGTTTAAAAAATGTCAGTTGTTCTGTTAAATGTAAAACAGATGATTAAAATTACTGAAAAATGTGTACTAAAATTGTCAAATAATTTCAACAAAATTCAACTTTTTCCTACAAAAAGTTGGCCAAATACTTAAAGTTTTGCCGTCAAACCGTTTCCAATGTTATTAAAAGAACTTGATAGTTTATAGACAACTTGGTTTAGATAGAAGGAATGGTCCACATGGTAATTCTAAATTCAAAAATAGGAAACATTTTGAAAAGAGCTCTCAAGAAACCCAGTAGGAAAACAGCACTCTTAACTCAGTGCTTGAAGTACTTAGTACAAAAATTTAAATCTAATTTGGGTTAAAAACGTACAAGGCTAAAAATATTCCTGGCAAAAACGCTGTTAAAGATTTAGAGGCCAAAAACAAAGCACTAAAATTGAAGACAAGCGTTCTTAAAAAAAATGCTGACGAAACGTATGTGCTGGCATATTTTCACAGCTTCATGGTCAGAAATTTTATGTTGCTGTTACTCAATAAATTTTAAGAAAAATCTAAGGATCCAAAAGCAAAAGATTTCCGTAGCCCATCTATGGTTATAACAGGCTCTGTAAATACCGAAATTTACATCAAACTGATTTTATTCATAACACTTCATAATGCGTCAACTTATTTTCGATCTGATTTGGCGTTCTGTTAATATGATAAAGAACCCCTACAATTGCCCGAATCAAGGCCAGTGAAAAGATATTGGGTTCTAGTTAAAAATGAATTGAAGGGCACAAAAAAAGGTGTCGAAAGTTGTGGTTGTTTCTTAAAAAAAGAGATCAACTACCTGTTCGAGCCAAATGACAGAATCATCCTTTATGGAAGGGTTTCAAAAATTAGTTAAGAATTTCATTACTTTTGTGATTTAAACTATAAAAATATTTTTTGTATAAATTGTAGTCTAATTTTCAATAACTGGAAAATGTATTGTGTTTAATAGTTTAATTTTTATTAACAAATATATAAACATATATACATATAAATTTCGATCTCACTCCTTACTACAGATGTACATACTTTTCTGTGTGTGTGTAAAAATGCATAAATATTAATGCACTAAATATAAAAAATGTGTGTAAAAGTGTATTTAATACATATTTATGATTTTAAATAATACAAAGACTCAAAAAACAATTATTTATTCATATTTTTACATTTCATGTTTTTATTCATCATTTCATATATTCGAAGAACAATTTTCATTAAGTTGCAATTATGAATATTGTATTTTTGAATGAGAACACCTTCTTCGTATGTGAAGAATAAAAATAAATCGTAAAAAATGTTGACAGAAAAAAAGAAAGTAGAACGAATATTGAAGTGATGCAAAAAATACGTGATTTTGAAAAATATAAATTAATAAATAAAATTTTTTTCGTAGCTTAAATGTACATTTATCTTATTCCATAAATTTTTGGGATTGACCTTTATACATCATAAATGTATTCTGAAAAATTTCTACATTTAACCGTTCCATTTGCTTTTTGAAGTAGATCAATTCTACAAAGTCTTATTTCATTTAAATTTCTATTCTAGATTTTGACTACTGTATCGAATTGTAAATTATGATAAATTTACTGAAGTTTAAGTTTGACCCAGAAATCGGTCTAAAATAACCCGATTTTGCTGGTTATTTCATGATCAGATTATTATCATAAACAATCTGTTAAGTTTTATTTTCACAAAAACTTAAATAAGATTATAATCAAAATCTAACTAAAATTTTCAATAGAAATTTTATAAAATATGAACAAAAAATTTTCACAAAAATCTATTTAATTTTTTTTTAAAGGAAATATTTACTGAAATTGAATTACAATTTATTTAAATTAAATTTGTCACTAAAATTTAATAAAAATTTTCATTATGATCAAAATTTTCAATAAAACTTAATTAACGGTTGCATTAAATTTTTTTAAATTAATTGTGATTAAAAATTTTTATTAATATAACATTAATATATTTTTAACGTAATTAAATTTTTAAATGTAATTAAAATGTTCATTAAAATCTTTGAAAAATTGTTTTGAAATTTGTATTAATGTTTAAAACATTTTCCGAAAAAAATTTTAAAAACTGTTCACAAAATTAAATCTTTCAAATTTTTCAAAATCTTTTTTAATTTTTACAAAATTTTCTAATTTTTACAAAATTTTCAAATTTTTATAAAATTTTCAAATTTTTACAATATTTTTTAAATTTTTATCAAATTTGGCTAGAGTATTTATTATAGTTCTAAGCAAAAGCTGTTCAGTATACTAAGAGATATTGACCGATATCAGGGACAACAAATATGTACCACATTAATGTTCTAAAAATTATCAAAATCGGTTCAGCAAAAACTTGTTTAAATTAAAATTTACACTTCTAAGTAGAGAAGTTGTATTCACTTTAAAAATTTCAAGAAAAAATCGTTAAAAACATATGTTAAAAAACTGTTCAAGGGAAAAATATTAAATAATCTTAAAAGTTTCAATTACAAAAAAATCACTAAAGGCGACGTATAAGTGATATTTTTGTTACACTCAGAATTTTTTTTTTATCAATCATACGCACCTCAGGTGAAAGGTTAAGTAATTTTGCAAAGAAAAACTTAAAAACCTAAATGATAAGATAAAGTTATGAATCATGTACACTATACCCAGATATATGTATAATATAATCTGCGTAATTAAATCTGTTGATTTTTTAGTAAAATTAACGCTTGAATTTTTATATGAATTTTTTATAAAAAATATGAGTTTTTTATTAAAAAAAATTATGACATTTTATAATGCAAATTTTTTGTAACAATTAATAATATCAGTCTTTCAGTACAGACAAAGAAAACATTAATTAAAGTATTGTAATTACAACAATATAAATTTTACATTCAATTACATTAACAATAAAGTTACAAATATGACTGCAATGTAAATTAAATATTTTACACATGCGGATATTGAATATAAAATACAGGTTGTAAAATATTTTATCTCATTTAAATTAATCCTTGACATACAGGAATTTATTTTGAATAATTTTAATTAAAAATTTCAATTAAATTATAAGAATTAAAAAAACAAAACCAAAATAATAATTAATTTCTGACAGAATTTTTATATAATTTTTTTAATGATTTCTTTTTTTGTATTTTTCCTTCTACTTTTAATGGGTTAAACGTAACACCAATAATATAAAAGTCATTAATAACACAAGGACGTCGTCGTCCATAATAAACAATTTAAATACTCTTGTTTACATTGCGATACTTTATTTTAGTTTATTCCATTTTTCATTTACAAAAGGTGAAAAATATATGATTTACTATCTGTTTGTTTGTATGTTTACAGTTATTGTTACATTTATTATTTATTTGTTTATATTCATGTTTTTTTCACTGAATATTTTGCAGAAAAATAAAATAACGGAAATTACAAATCATTAACAAATTATTATGGTTTATGGTAGAGAAATGGCTGCCGCACGCCATTATTTAAAGCTGAAAAGGGATTAAAATTATTTCCTTAAAATAATTTTCTCGAATGTGTGATCCCACGAACGGATTTAGGTTCAAGTCAATTTTAAGAAAAGTCAAATCCGATAAAGAAAAACTAAAAATACACTTTCAGCCACGTATATGAAAATATAAGGGGTGAGATCGAAAATTCTTAACATTCATATATGTTAATAAAAATTAAACCACCAAATTGACAGTTCCAAAATATTATTTGATAAAAAATTATTATTACATTTTACAAAAAAATATTTTTATAGGAATGAAATTTTGAACCTTTTTCGAAAACCCTTCCATTAACTTTTTATAGAGCTTTCTGTCGCATTAGCGATTGAAACCTATCATACTTTTGACAATATTTAGTGCTCTTCCATTTGGCTCTTTTGGACAAATACTGTTCCCGTTTCGCTTAAAGGTCTGTTTACCTTAGTGACAAGATGCCAAGCCAGGCGAAAAAACAAATGAATACATTATGAAATCTTATGAATTGAAGCAGACTTTTCCCCAAATATTCCTTGATGTAAATTTCTGTATTTACAATAGAACCGGTTGTAATAAATGATTGGTTTCGAAGGACTTTTGATTCTTTAACTCAGCAACATAAAACTTTTGGTCAGGAGGTTACAAAAATCTGCCGGAACATATGTTTTTCGTCAAGAATAAATATTAAAAAAAATTAGCAGCGTTTCATCATCTGGCTTTAAAACACCATATGGACCGTTCCTTCCACTTGAACCAAGTTTTCTATTAACGGACAAATTCTCTTGGTACTGTTTAATAACATCGGTTAGAGTTTGACGTCAGACCTTTGATTGCTTGGCCAACTTTTGGTGGAAAAAAGTGAAGTCTCACTGAAAATATTAATAATTTATTAAAAAAAAGTTATGTACGTTTATAGGAATATACACCAGTGTAGTATAAAAATAATTAAGCGGTGACAAGAGGGTAAATATTGAAACACATTGAGATTTTTTAAAAGTGAACTAAAACATGTAAAAATAATATATTCGGCTATACCGAATCTTCCATACCCTCTACCACAAATACGTGTGAAGTAAATATATGATGTTTCGAATATTAACACACACAATCATATGCAATATACATAATATTTTGATTTGATGCAAGAAAATATATAAATTATGGGATCTGAAATGATTTCTTCTAAGCGTTACACACGGAATGACAAAGTTTGTGGTGGCGAAGTCTTTTAAGATATTTCATTGAACGTTTTTCTTCTTAAATTTGCTTTGTCAATCCTCAGTTTACTTATTAATATTTTTTTAATAAATTATTTATTATCAATAATTACACAATTTTCCCATAATCCGCCAAAAGCCATTTGCAAATATTCTAATCACCCAACATTATATATCTCAGTACAATAAATATTTATGCATTATTTTTAGGCTTAAATTAATTAGCAAATTAACAAAACATACACACATACACCAACAAAATAGATGCTACTGCAAAATACATTTGCATTTTTTCGTAATTCGCCTTTAATCCCATCCATAAGCTACAAGAGAAAAATTTAATTAAAATTGTACGTTATTTTGTATTTTGCTCTCTCATTTTTACTTTGTACAAATTTAATAACCCCGGGTCGTTATTTCATTTAAAAATAATAATAATAATCTACCTGTTTGACCCCTTCCCCACCTTCGCACCAGCAAACAGAGTACCAACAACTATGAAAACACAGTAACAAAGTAGAAAAGGAGGAGAACGAGAAAAATGAGGGAAAATTCAACAATAATTTAACAACATTTCGCACTGTACACCCCAATTAAATTTATTAAATTCAAATCAATAATTCAGCATATTTCGAGCTGTAAAAACCGCACTGAACTCAACTGAGGAGAAAAGGGCGAAAAAGTGAAAAAGCAAAAAAAAGTACAAAAGTAAGAAAAAAAAACTAATGTAATGAAATAAAAATATACTAAATGATAAAAAGGCATTAAATACAACCTCCCACCTATGAATACCCGAGCCAAAGTTCCACTACCATATATATGACCTCCCTTCAACAACATCTACAAATATCCTACAACTTTTTTCGCTGTTACTGCTGCTGTAAAATTAAAGTCAAAAAGGAAAAGAATACAATGAGAAAAAACAACATTATTCAACAACTAACCAAACGACGAACCGACCTTCCGTCTACCAGACACCAAAAAGGCTGTAAAAATGTTAAAAATAAAAGAGGAAAATCTTCATAAAGCAGAAAAGCAAATAAAATAAAATGAAATAATATGAAATGAAAGTAGCCCTATAATTCAACAATAACTAACGATTCTGGTGTAAAGGATAAGAATTGGCAAATTTGGTACTATTTTTGGGCCGCATCAATAATAAAATGCAAAAAAATTATATGAATTGAGAAAATTTTATTTAATTCAATTGAAAGTAAATATTAGAGTAAATTACACGTATTATATTTTTATATACGTATTTGAATAATTTGAAATAAGGAGTGAGATCATAAAAATCTTCACTCATGTTTCGATTCTAAATTACATTTCATAGCAATATTGTGGTCCGCCAGTTATAATTTTTAATGAGACCCTTATTTACATGAATTGAGTGTGAACAATATGAGCGACAAAATCTGATTACGTGCTAAAATTATAAAAAATTTAAAACAAAAACTAAACCAGAAGTTGAATTAGAACTGAACTAGAACTGAACCAGATCTGAACTAGAACTGAACTAGACCTGAACTGGAACTGAATTAGAACTGAGATAGAGCTGAACTAGAACTGAACTAGATCTGATCTAGACCTGAACTAGAACTGAACTAGATCTGAATTTGAACTGAACTAGAACTGAACTAGATCTGAACTAGAACTGAACTAGAACTGAACTAGATCTGAATTAGAACTGAGTTAGAGCTTAAGTAGAACTGACTTGAACTGAACTGGAACTAAATTAGAACTGAGTTAGAACCGAAGTAGAACTGTGTTAGAACTAAAATAGAACTAAACTAGAACTGAAATAGAACTGACATAGAACAAAACTAGCACCAGAATCAGAACAAGCATTAAAATTCGAGCTAGAATATGAACTATAATGTGCAATAGAATCTAAAGTAGGAGCTTAAAGAGAACCTAAACTAAGAACTGAATTCGAAGAAAATTATTAACTAGAACTTCAACAGTATCTGAACTAGAATCTGAGTTAGAACTTAAAGTTCTGATCCACATCTAAAGTTCTGATCCACATTTAAAATAGAAACTTCACTGGATCTCAATTTAAGTCCAAACCAGAAACCTAAACTTGAACCTGAGCTAAAAGTTGAACTAGAATATGAACTATAAGTGAACTAGAACCCGAAAAGCGATATGAACTAAAAGTGAACTATATTGTATATTTTAAACTTTCTTCGGCTGATTTAGAAAGTACTAAATTTCAGTTCATAACCCCTTAACAAATAGTACCAAATTCCATTTCAACTTCCTCAACTATAAATAAATAAAAAACCACATAAAAAAGTGTAAAAGTACCATTTTCCTACACAAGGATTTTTGTATGTTTTTGTAATCACAACATTTGCACGATTGTTCAAGTATTTTTTCTGCATAAAAATAATATCTGAAAGAGAAAAAAACTGAAATAAAAGGTGATGATGAGGTGGTTATTTATTTGTTGTTGCTTTATTCATTCATTCGTTTCTAGTTTCTCTCTATTTGTTTTGCTTGTTTGTGCAAATGTATTTCAATGGGAAAGTAATACCAATACATAGACATATAAAAGGTTGCCTATGTATATATGAATGTTTGTTATATTTCCTACAAGTTACTGCAATGTTTTTATTCCTTCTTTTTTTTGTGTCATAAACCCCACCCCCACCGTTATTGTAAAAGTATTTGATGGCAACTTGTTTTGGTTTCCTCGTTTATTTGTATGTGTATGTGTGTAGTTTTCTTCTTTTTGCAACCATAAACAAAAAAATTAATATACATGAATACGAATGTGCTAATATTAATGTATGTAATGTACAGTGGGTAATAAAATTTTTTGGGAAATTGAAAAAATATTTTTATTAAAATTGTTAGTATTTTTATTAAAAAGAGATTAAAAAATGCGATATTTTTTTCTTTTAAGCTAAATTTAATTTTATATTTGTACCCTACACCAAATTTATTTAAAAAAATTAACGAGCAGAAAAAATGTGGTACTACCACTTTTAAGTATACCGAATCACGATTACTTTTTGAGTCAATTTAACAATGTCCGTCAGTCTAGCCGGCTGGCAGTCCATGAAAATTTTGTGAACAAAATGCTGGCGGTAGTTTTAAAGACATCTTATTTTTTATTAATTTAGCCCTAGGACGATGCCTATTGAAATAGGTGAAAATGGGCCCATATTTCCCGATATATATGTTTCTACCTGAATGGAGATTTAAATACAGAGCAATCTAAATGATATTTGATGCAAATTAATTTCATAATATTCTAAAATGAAGAGCCAAATTGCACCAGGATCGGTCGAATATTTTTCGTAGGTCCCAAACCATCCCATTTACAAATATCACTTTGAAGAATTGGTAAAATCGAAACAACTATAACCAAAAATCGATGTGCGAAATTTTACGAGGGTCGATCCATAATTTCTTCTAGTCACCAGTAAGGCCCACAGAAAAAATCCTTTTAGAACGAAATAATCCCAAATGGATGTTACTACCAATATAATATAATATAATATAATATAATATAATATAATATAATATAATATAATATAATATAATATAATATAATATAATATAATATAATATAATATAATATAATATAATATAATATAATATAATATAATATAATATAATATAATATAATATAATATAATATAATATAATATAATATAATATAATATAATATAATATAATATAATATAATATAATATAATATAATATAATATAATATAATATAATATAATATAATATAATATAATATAATATAATATAATATAATATAATATAATATAATATAATATAATATAATATAATATAATATAATATAATATAATATAATATAATATAATATAATATAATATAATATAATATAATATAATATAATATAATATAATATAATATAATATAATATAATATAATATAATATAATATAATATAATATAATATAATATAATATAATATAATATAATATAATATAATATAATATAATATAATATAATATAATATAATATAATATAATATAATATAATATAATATAATATAATATAATATAATATAATATAATATAATATAATATAATATAATATAATATAATATAATATAATATAATATAATATAATATAATATAATATAATATAATATAATATAATATAATATAATATAATATAATATAATATACTCTAAAGCATAAATTATACACTTTACACGAGGGTGGTTCATTAATTTTTGGTACCTGCCACTTATTACCAGCAATATTAAATAGCTGGGCTTGCTTCTTTATGTATTGAAAATTTTGCTTGATTAATTTTTGATTTTCACTGTATTGTGGTTTATTGGTTTTTAAGAATGTTTGCATGAACTTAACAAGCCACAACTACAAATGTATGAATGAAAGAAAAAACATTATTTTGCTCTTTGTATAAGAGTGCCAAGTACTTTTTACCACACATTCACATGAATATGAATAAACATACATTTACTTTTACCTTTTTTTACATTAATACACACATATGTATATAATGTATTTATATATGTAATGATACTTTTACAAACTATCAGCATCCATTTACTTCAATCAACATAAACTAGTTGTCAAAAGTGGCGTATACACACTTGGAAAAAGGAAAGAAAAGAAAAAAGAGAAAAAATGTCTAAAACTATTTTACAGAAAATATTCGAAAGTATATTTTAAGCCAAATTGAAATAAGAAAAATTAATTTCATTTTGTATATATATTTTTTGGTTTATTGATAAGATTTGATAAATTGATTTAAGTATCTCATGTAAGAAGAGTTTGAATGTCAATATTAATTTGATTTATTTTCTTATAATACAAAATGGGAAAGTAAATTTATTGAAATGAAAAAAACTAAATAGAAATTATTGAGAAAGTTTAAAAATCAATAGTCAATTGAAGAATGCTTCACCCTGACATGTAGACAGATTCTTGAAATACTTAATAAAATTAGAGATACATTTTTTATATTATCTTCTTTAAAGATTTTAATCCAAGAAAAAAGATAAAAACTTCAATTTTAGTGTTTGAGCCAATTACCTAACAAATGGATCTTAAATAATGGCAAATAGTGACAAGAAAAATATCATTTTATGATTTATATCTTTCTATATTGCACATGGCCGATTTTTTTAATAATTCTGTAACTTTTGATCCTTTAGAGATATCTGAATGAAATTTCATATTTTTGGGACGAAGACGGTGCCATCTTGGGTATGTTGTTTTTTTTTAATTCACCAAAAACTCATTGAAGAATTGATATAAAAGAAATTTTATATAAAAAGAGCCCTTATAAACCTCCATAAAAATGCTTATATGCGTAGATTATCTCTTACAGTTTTAGAGATATATAAGTCAAAAATCAATTTATTTTACCAAAAAGTTGGTAATATTCTGACAAAACCATTTTTTTAAGAATTTTTTTATTGTTTCAGAAATAAATTGTAACGGAAATTTATATTATTAAAGACTTGGAAGCCCTAAAATTGTCAGGGTGATTATTTCAGTAAAACTAAAACTAATTTTTTTGAACATGATTTATATCGATTGGGATTTAAGATGTTTTCGCATTAAATCATGGGAATCTTAGTACATCATATTGTTCTTTTGAATATATATATATTTATCACTTGAAATGATTTCATTGCATTCGGCTGCGTTCCTAGCCTTCCTTGAAAAGTATAAGTGACAGTTTTTAAGACATATTTTATATAGTCCAAATACAAATATTGTCCCAAAATCAGCCATAAGCCACATAAAACGCATATTACTTACTTAAATGTCAGTCTGATAGTGAACTAAATTGTATGTGGATCCATAATTTTTCGTTTTCACACTTGAAAATTCTCTTTTTGATGGAGAGTATTACAAAAAAGTAATGACCGGCAAACAAGATTATTACTTCTTTCCCGAGCAATTTTTATAAATTCAACTCAGCTTCATCGGCCTGTATATCCTTCTTTTAAAACCTTTTTTAAAAAATTTAATGCCATTCAATAATTATCATATAAGGACTTGGATATCTAAAATAGTGGACTTATATACTGGCAAATTTAGGCGTGGTGCTATTGGTGACACATTTTTATTATTTATAGAATTTTTGAAAATTTTATCAGAAGTGAATTATCATTACGATTCTATTGATTTTACCTTGAGAATATTATTTTTTTAAGAAATACTATAATGTGCCACTACGGTCTCTAGACAACAACAAATCGAAACATTAAGGCATACTCCAGCAGCAGGGACAGCTACTGACGAAATTGGAAGATGACTTTATTAGTTTGTCAGAAGATTCTCTGACAGCAAAGTGCGCTGCAGAAGAACTGGGCGACATATATCTGGACTTTTACGAAGATTATGCGATCAGAGTGTAGTTAAGGTCGATTCAGTTCTTCCTTTTATTCTTGAGTCAGAGGAACGGAGGAATATAGAACAGGCGATAAGTAGATCATGCTATCGAAAGAAAGGTCAAGTTATCCCCTTTCACCTAATATATAATATTGTATCCTTTAAATTATAGTTACAGTTTGAGTGAAAATGCTTTCAAATTAAAAATTTAGATAAAAAATTAAAAAGACATTAAATCTTACAGATTTTTGGCAATTTGGTAACAATTTGATTTATGTCCTTATTGGTTCATTATTATATTTTATTGTATAATCTCAAATTAATCAAAAAAATATATAGTCATTACATTAGAAACCCTTCAGCACGACAAGGGTTAAAACTTGAAAAAATTTCATTTAATAAAAATCTTTTAATATATATTTTCCAATTAAAATAAAATAAATCGTAATAACTTTTTTAAAAATGTCATTTCTTTTAAAATTCCTTTTTTTCTTCTTCATATACTTTTAATAAATAATTTATATCTTTTTTCAGACTCCTTAATATATATCCTTATATACATATTCATGTATATATCTTTATTTTAATTCATATATTTTTATTTAAATTGGTTTAAATGTCAGAAATTCTACTCATGTAAACAAAAAAATTTTAAATTACATTCAAAAGTAAGAAAAACTCATATCGCTCATTTGTTGCAAGATCGTCATAACTCTCTATTCTCAAGTTTCGTCTTAACATCAGTAGTATTTAGTTAATATTAACTGACGAATTTTTCAAAACGAATCTGAAAAAATGTTTTTCTGAGTTATGACTATCTGGCAGCAAACTAGCGATATGAGAAAAAATCTTAATATTATTTTTGGATTTTTATTTATTCATATATAAATATGAATTTTTGTTTTTCTCGCATATTTATTTACTTTTTATTTCATATTTTACACGAACAAAATAATACAAATTTTTAATTATGTGTTTAAGAAAAGCAACAGACATCTGTTCATATTTCATGACTTTGTGTATATATGCATTTATGTATGTACATAAGATTTAATATGAATATATGTATATGCGTGTGTGTTTTTATTATAGATTTTTATTAATTAATTTCTCATTTTTTTATAGTATTTGTTAAATATGCTTTTAATATTAATATTAACATGTATGTGAAATATATACATGATACGAGTGATGGCAAGAAAACATTGTTTGTTTTTTCGGTGGTAAATAGTGTGAATATTTTTGTTGAATTATTGAAATTATTAAAAAAAATACCCTATAAAATGAATGAATATGAAAATTTATTTCAAAATCACAATCATGAAATATTTAGGAAGTATTGCGACTTATGACGATTTAACATTATTTAGCATTTGGGTCTTCAAATTTTTTGAAAATGTTTATTAATATTTTTTTATTGTATTTTTAAATAAATTATTTATCTGATTATTTTGTAAATATTTTGGAGAAGTTTTGAATTCCTATTTTAAATTGCTTACACATATAATTACAAATTATTGAATAGTTCAGTTCCATATTTAAGCATTTTTGAAACATTAAAATTTCCTTCTGGTATTTTATATTGGGGCTTCCTAAAGGATGGTATCGACTCAAAGAAAAAGGGTTTATTCTTATTTTCAATGCGTCCAATTATATCAAGCTAGTTTTAAAGTTATCAACTAAACGATATCTAAAGTTTTTGAGTGTTTAATTATACACTATTGACACTCCTTTTCCGCTCCAACAATGTTTTCTTAAAACCCTTGATGATATTAAAATCTAGCGAAATTCTTAATTTAATGCAAATAATATTGTCAGTCTTTAATTCAAATTAATGGAGATAATAACAAAAAATCTGATCAAATCTTTAAATCTTTAAATCACTTTAGTAATTTTGCCAGACAGATGAATATAGCAAAATCGGGTCAGGTTTTCAAAGGGTGGAAAAATATTTGAACTTCATATTATTTATTTTTCATTAAATTTATTATATATGAAATATATGATTCATCATTAATTAAAATTTTCATTGAAATTAAAATTTAAAAAATGGAATTTTTGCTAAAAAATCAAAAACAAAAAAAAAAAAATACTGAAATTTAATTTTTTAAAATAAATTTACATTTTAATTTTATTTTTTTAACATATATTTTTTAGTTAAAAATTAAATTTTCATTAAAAATTTAAATACGAATTTTCATTAAAAAATTCAAATTTTCATTAAAAATTCAAATTTTCATTAAAAATTTAAATTTTCATTAAAAATTAAAATTTTCATAAAAAAAATCAAATTTTTATTAAAAATTTAAATTTTCATTAAAAATTCAAATTTTCATTAAAAATTCAAATTTTCATTAAAAATTCAAATTTTCATTAAAAATTAAAATATTTATTAAAAATTCAAATTTTTTCATTAAAAATTCAAATTTTTATTAAAAATTTAAATTTTCATTAAAAATTTAAATTTTCATTAAAAATTAAAATTTTCATTAAAAATTCAAATTTTCATAAAAAATTCAAATTTTCATTGAGAATTCAAATTTTCATTACAAATTCAAATTTTCATTAAAATTTTAAATTTTCGTTAAAAATTCAAATTTTCATTAAAAATTCAAATTTTCATTAAATATTCAAATTTCATTAAAAATTCAAATTTTCATTAAAAATTCAAATTTTCATTAAAAATTCAAATTTTCGTTAAAAATTCAAATATTTATTAAAAATTCAAATTTTTATTAAAAATTCAAATTTTTATTAAAAATTCAAATTTTTATTAAAAAATTCAAATTTTCATTAAAAAATTCAAATTTTCATTAAAAATTTAAATTTTCATTAAAAATTCAAATTTTCATTAAAAATTTAAATTTTCATTAAAAATTCGAATTTTCATAAAAAAATCAAATTTTCATTAAAAATTCGAATTTTCATAAAAAAATCAAATTTTCATTAAAACTTAAAATTTTCATTAAAAATTCAAATTTTCATTAAAAATTCAAATTTTCATTAAAAATTAAATTTTCATTAAAAATTCAAATTTTCATAAAAAATTCAAATTTTTATTAAAAATTCAAATTTTCATTAAAAATTCAAATTTTCATAAAAATTCAAATTTTCATAAAAAAATCAAATGTTCATTAAAAATTCAAATTTTCATTAAAAATTCAAATTTCTGCTAAAATTTCAGATATTTCAGATTTTCATTAAAAATTACCATTATCGCTTAAAAATCCAAATGCCACTAAAAGTTCAAATTATCATTAGAAATTAAATTTTTCATTGAAAGTTAAATTTTTTCCAAAATTTCAAAAAAATTTAGATACAAAATTTTCTTTCAAAAAACTAATTTTTGGTTAAAATTGTGATTTTAAAATTTCAAAAGCTCACATTTTTGTTAAAAATTTATTATTATTTTTTTAATTTCAAAATTTCATAAAAATATTCATATTTTAAAAAATTATTATTTTTTAAATGTAAAATTCCCGAAAAATTTTATTTAGTTAAATTGTTCCAATAATTAAAAATTTGTCTGAAATTAAAATTATCACTCAAAATTAAAATTTTCATTAAAAATTCAATTTTTCACCAAAAATTCAAATTTTCGCTTAAAATTATTTATTATTTTTTTAAATTCAATTGTTCAATAAAAAATCAACGTTTTCACTGAAAATTTATTTTTTCGCTAAAAATAACTTTTTAAGTAAAACATTTAAAATTTGATTTCAAAAATTGTAATTTTTAAAAATAACACAAAAATTCAATTAAATTCTTTAAAAAAATTAAACTTTTATGAACAGTTCATAAAATTTACAGAGATTAATTAAAAAAGATAAAAAATTAAATTTTTAACTAAAACTCTAATTAATAATAAAATTTTTCTGGGAAAAAATTAAGTTTTTCATAAAATTCTAATTTTGTAAAGAACTCTAAAATTCAATTCAAGCGTTTACTAAAATAAAAATTTCTATTAATTTCAAATCAATCGAAAAGTTTTTTAAAAGTTAAGATTTTTATAAAAAAACTCAAATTTTCATTAAAAGCTTTTGACAAAATTTCTGAATATCAATAAAAAATATTAAATATTTGTTAAATATTTGGAAATGATATCTTTTATGTCATTATTTTTTATTTGATTTTTGTTTTCTCACTTCATTTTCCCCTTTATTGTTCCAATTTTCAGTAACCTTCAATTTTCTCATTATATAATGTAAACTATAGGGTACTTATCACACCTGTCTTTGAACAGTCATTCAAATGTATCCGTTTTTTTTCTACTTTAATCACTTCATCATTATTTTTATTTTATACATTTTTTGCGTATTTATGTTTTCGTGTCATAAACAGCATGACAGAGTATTTGATGCGCAATGATTCTCTTTTTATATAAAAAACGCACAAAATGATTGCATTTGCTATTAAGTGCTCATGTAGTTGTACAATTTTAAAGTCGGGTGTATGTGTGTGTGTGTGGTTTGCTATAATTAAAAGTAAACAAATGAACTTCACTATCAACTTTTATTCATATTCATTGATTCATTTTCATTATAAAATTGCAGGATCATCAGTTCAGAAAAATATTTATGGAGAGATAAACAATATTTTTTTAAAATCATTTTTTAAGGTTAAAAAAGTGGAAAAATGGCAAAAATTGTGGAATGAAATTGAGAAAAAATTGTTTATTAAAATTTATGCTGAACATTTTGTATAATTAAAAAATGTCTTTAATTGCCTTTAATAAACATTTGTTGAGGCGAATAAGTAAATAAAGTTTTGAAATGAAACTTAGAAATAAGGAATGAGATCGAACAATTCTTAACACATATTAAAAAAATTTTGACTTAAGTATTATTTGAGTTTTAAAACCCTCCACTTACACAAGAGTTGAAGAGGAAATATTAATTTTTCATTCCGTATGTAACGCTAAGTAGAAATCTTCATAGACTCCATAATGTATATATATTCTTGCTCAATTTACCTACATCTGTCTGTCTGTCTGTCTGTCCGTCTGTCTGTCGTTGGCACAGTTACATCCACAATAATTGATAGAGCTCAATGAAATACTCAGGGTATTTATTATTGTCCCGAGAAGTTTACTATTTAAAAGCAATAAAATCGATTGGCAGCTCCTTAATTCAGTTTATATATAAAAAAACAGATAATAAGAAGATTCAATAAAGGGCGAGTGGGGATATTGATTTCTTTACAAATCAAAGTCTCTATTGGAGTACATACATATTGTACACCGTAGGAAATGTATAATGTTCATTCAAGATGAATCGCGAAATAAGCGATTTTAAATTAATGTTCAACGCACCATCTTTAACTAATTTTGCAGGGTCAAAATATAATTCTATCTATTTTTAAACATCTGTATTTATTAATATAAATACAATTGAATATGAATTTTTTTTAGTAACTGTCGTGAAAATATCACTTATCTCTACTTAACACTATTCTAAAAATGGTTAAATGAACCTTTGTAAAATATTTCAATTATTATGTTTAATCTCAAACAAATGAAAATATTGTTAATCTGATTAAAATGAGTGACCCGAAAAAAGTACCTTTTAAAAACAAACATAGTCCTACAAGACATACAAAGGTCTGTTTCCAATGTTATTAAACAGTACCGATAGAACTTGTCCGTCAATAAAAAAGGAATGGTTCACATGATGAGCTCCTAACATATCATGTAGCAAAACAGACCGGTTAGATCAGTACTCGGAGTAATTGGTATAAAAAGTTAAAGTTAAAATGCAGATTTAAAAACCTGCATTTTCAAAAAATTCCTAATAGAAACGCTGCTAAAAATTTTGAGGCCGAAAACAGCAGAGAAAAAAATTCTAGCTGTAAAATGATTCTGGTAGATTCTAATTAACAATTGTATATAGTTAACGAATGTTAAATAAAAGTATAGGACCCAAAGGCAGTCAAAATTTTTCATATAAGGAGACAATAATTTGTTACAACGGGCTGTATAAATACCAAAATTTACATCAAGGAATGTTTAGAAAAGATCAATCTCCAAAGAAAGCACTATAAAAACGTTAATGGAAGGATTTCCGAAATGGATTTAAAAATTCAACATCAGTGATTAACATTATTTTTTGTAAACTCTAATAATAAATTCAATAAATTTTCAATCAAATATATTTGTTAAGAATTTTCCGATCTCAGTCCTTAAGACATAATTCCCAGAAGGTTGTTTAAATGAAAATTTACAAGAAAAATATAAATTATAAAACTTTCTCAATAAACAAGATAAATGTTTAAATTTCTTTGTAGTTCGTATAACAGATCCTTTCGTAATTTCAATTAAAATAATTAATTGATTTTTTCTTTCAAAATATTTGATATGCTGATATATAAATTCGTCTCAAGTCTTAATATTTTTCATTTAACTTTGTTTTTATTAAAATATTTTGAATTTCAAAAACTTTTTAATTAAATCTTCTTTCTCATACTCGAAATACAGTTAAATACATCCAACATAATTTTATTACAAAACTTGTATCTTTTAATGTGTCACTTTTTATCACCATGTTCTCTATTTTTCTTTTCGCTCACATACTATCACGTTCCTAAAGAAACCATTATTTGTATGTTATTATTAACATTTTAACAAACACACGTATTCATTTAACAAACACCAATTAACTTGGTCCTTTTACTTGTTATTATTCCATCTTGTTTTTGTTTCTCTCTCACTTTATCTTTCTCTTCCTCTATCTTAATTTTTCTTTTTCGCTACAAATATTTGTTTAACTTTTCTGTTTTTATCATAATAATAACAAGTAAGATTGCTATATCCGGTCATACTGATTCTTCAATACCCTCCATCACAAAAGCCGTGTAAGTAAGTACGTTATGTTTCGTACATACACACTAACACAGAGACTCAGAAACTTTTCTTAAAGAAGGCAACATAAAAACGCTTAATAAGTATTCAAATTAGTTATATTTTAGCTATAACTTTTTTCTAATGAACCGATTTTGATAATTTTTGGAGTGATAATGAACTTTTATTATGACAAAATCTTATTCTTATATGTCAATTTCTTATTGACAGTTTTACGAAAATTCTTCGCTGGAACTTAAAGGTTACCTCAGATATCTGTCAATATCTTTTGATATACTGGACCGATTTTGCGGATTTTAAACTGAAAACTTCTACTACAGACAAACGAACTGACAGAAAAATCGGCATTGATTTTGATTTGATCTTAGATATTTCCTTTCTTAGCGTTACACACGGTATGACAAAGTCAATATTCCCCACTTCACCATTTGTGCTGGTGGAGGGTATAAAAACGCAAAAATAACATCTTCTGCATATAAGTATTTCTGTATATAAAAACCAAAAATAAAACACGTAACCTTCAGTTTCACTTTCTCTACTCATTCTCATCCTTTTATCACAATTCATAGTCCTCATCGTTACCATCATCTGCCTCCATACACTACTCATCGTTAGCATCAGCATCATATCGTTGACAACACGTCAACGTCTTTTGCGTAAAAGGTCCCATAAACGAATGAACGAACGAATGACTTTTGCAAACATCTCAAATTGTGTTTGTTTTTAGGTTTTTGTAAGTAAATTTTTGCGTAAAGTGGAAAATGTATTTTGTTGGGGATGTAAATATACAGTCTTTTTCTTTACTGTCAGCTATTTTTATCACTTAGTTTAGAAGAAAATTCCTGGTGACACTTTCATGTAAAAAGTCATAAGTAATGGAATATAAATATTATAATTTTTTTTTTTTACAAAAAATTAATTAGAAATGATGTTTTTTTCTAATTAAAAGAATTTTTTAAAATTTTGTTTCTACAAAATGTATATCAACACTGGTTTTAATATATTTCTAAAACTTAAATTATAATTCATGGATTTAATACACGTCAAAAAATTTAATATGAACCGTAAGTCTACTTTACTAATCAATCTTCAAAAATCGATTTCCAATACAAAGATTCTGTTTTAAATGTTTTCAAAATACCTTAATTTTATATTAATAATTTGGGTAACTCACCTGAAAAGAAAAATAAAGAAAATTTATATATTAAATTTGGTTGGAAACTTAATAAAGAAAAATATATAAAATATTTTTTACTGCTGTATTGAAAGCCCTACTGGTGCTGCTGAAAAACATTTATCTTCTCTAAACATATACATATACGCTTTTCGAAAAATTTTAAAATATCGATTGTAACACCAAGAAGGTATCGTGTAATATCGTTAAAAGTGTATAGAGTATTGTTCGTAACATAAGCAGTTTTTTCCTAATTAGTATTAGAAAGAAGGTTGTCGGTATCAAATTTGAGAACTCTCGCTGTTATAATTCTTTTGATATTCGATAATCAATACATGCTTTTTATAGAGGGTATTTCTCCCCCTTTTCCTATCAAATTTTTATAGCCCATGTTACTTTCGGGTATTTTTGGATCATTTTGTGAAAATTTCATCAAATTTGGTCAGGTGTTTTAGAGTCCATACAATTCATACAGTGGTACAGTCATACATACATACATACATACATACATACATACATACATACATACATACATACATACATACATATATACATACATACAAATATATATACACATTTTATTGTATATATAGATTGTTGTTATATCCTTATTATCAAAAACTGTAACTGTAATAATAATACCAACTTAAAAATTTGCTGTTCGAAACTTAAGCAAAATTCAACATTTCGCATATCTTCTATCACTTATGAACTTAGAACACTTTTTGAGCACCAGTCGTATATGTCTCTTTAGAACAGATGTAAACATTTCAGACCCCGCTTTTAGGCAGTTTATCAGCTTCAAATTATTTCTAAGATTTTGTACTCAATAACATCCTTTTAAAATGTCAAAGGGGATCCTATGAGATACAAATCTGGCAACAGTTGCAACTAATCTTGGACAAACTTGATGAATTCTGTTATTTCTCATTCAACATATCGTAACACATCAGGGGACAAAATATCCCTAAAAATAAAAAGAGTCCACTTTTGTTTGGATCTATACATTAACTACACTGTCCAAAAAAAATAAGTTAAAATAGAAAACATCCCAATCCCTTTTAACTACACTGTCCAAAAAAAATAAGTTAAAATAGACAACATCCCAATCCCTTTTTCTTTGGTAGGCCTCGGATATAGTCTATCTATCTATCTATTTATCTATCTATCTTTCTATCTATCTATCTATCTATCTATCTATCTATCTATCTATCTATTTATCTATCTATCTAACTATCTATCTATCTATCTATCTATCTATCTATCTATCTATCTATCTATCTATTTATCTATCTATTTATCTATCTATCTATCTAACTATCTATCTATCTATCTATCTATCTATCTATCTATCTATCTATCTATCTATCTATCTATCTATCTATCTATTTATCTATCTATCTATCTATCTATCTATCTATCTATCTATCTATCTATCTATCTATTTATCTATCTATCTATCTATCTATCTATCTATCTATCTATCTATCTATCTATCTATCTATCTATCTATCTATCTATCTATCTATCTATCTATCTATCTATTTATCTATCTATCTAACTATCTATCTATCTATCTATCTATCTATCTATCTATCTATCTATCTATCTATCTATCTATTTATCTATCTATCTAATATGAACCCAAAACTTGTGTAAACATCTACTTTGTAATTAGAGAACAATATTTTAAATAAAATTACAAACAAAAGAAAATTTGGAAAATATTCCGAAAAGATAATTACGCTGTGCAAAGTGAACGAGCATTTTTTGAAGGATAAATTTATTCTAAAAAGAACTTTTTGGAATTTTAAATAAATCGGGGTATTTAACTATCAACATTTTACAAACACAAATGTTCTGGGGAATTCAACAAAATGTTTTGTAATTTTTTTTATTATAATGTGGTCAAAAACATGGTTGTGTAGCATTAACAACCATAATATGTTATGGTATTACACACAATCATATTATGATCATCATTATTGGGGTGCCAGCATTCACAACCATAATGTGGTTATGAGACTTCCACTTTCTGTGATGAATTGACAATCACAAGGGTTAAAGATATTAATAACGCTTGAGTACCATATGTTTCGATTAGAACGTTCTTAGTTGAATACACTTCATTTTGGCACAGAGTATCAGAAAGTTACTTATTTATATTTTCCTCAAAAATGGATAAGTTGTTTTGGTTCTACATGGTCCAATTAGGCTTTGTCCTTAGGCAAAACTAATGACATGTTCCAAATTTCATAAAGATATCTCACAAATGTGACTTATAGATTACTCACACGTTTGTTCTCCCAACTCAATCATGAAATTTTGCTTTGTTTATAAAAATTTTTTTGTTATTAGTGTGAATGTCTATAGTGTGTGTTTAAGTGTTGGTATTGATCTTAGAGTCTAAGTATTTTAGACTCCGTTTAGCCAAATATAACAATCTTTCTTAATTGCTGCAAAATTTTACTACTTTCGCTGTTATAGTTTTTTAAGATATTAGATGATCAATGATTTTACCCATCAAACGTTTGGTCTAGTAAAATAAATTGTTGAGGAGTTGTTGGGATCAAATTTGAGAGCTGTGGCTGTTGTAGTTTGATACATATTAGAAAATCAATATTTGCTTTTCAAAGAGGGGAACTCTCCCCCTGACCCAATCCATTCTACGTTTTGTCCAGTAAAAAACAGTACCTTGAAAAACGTGTTGTTGGAATAAATATGTAGAGTCTTGCTGTTTTTTAGTTCTTTAGATATTCGATAAGCAATATTTGCTTTGTATTTGGGGTACCCCTCCCCCTAGTGGTACTGGATTTTTTACTAGACTATGTTTCTTTCGGGTATATTAGGATCATTAAAATTGGAACAGCCGTTTAAGAGTCGTTACATACATACATACGTACACACTTTCTATATATTGAAGGATGTGATTTGATTGCATCATTGCGATCTGCGTTGCGTTCATTCGGTTCTCATTACTGACGCATATAATAAAATTCCTTAACAAATACTTTACCCCTTATTCCTGGTAATATTAAATGACATTATATTCATAATACCTGAACATACTTTGTAATTTACATTGATTACATCAAGAACATTAAAGATAATTTCATTGAATTTTATTTTTTTTTTATATTTTATATTAGAAAAGTTTCAAATAACAATAAAATTTTAATACAAAATTCATATACTTCAAGAATACAATTTAGATAAAAGCACATTTTACAGTGAGCACGAAAACGTTCATATTCAGTTTAGAAAATTAAAATTGTTTTAAATCGGAGAAGACGTACGGGAAATAAGGATAATTTGGAAAAGTTATTGATGATCACAAAAAAAGATTTTTCCTTTAAATTTGGAACCTTGTTCAATATTATTTGCCTTCACTGTATATATACTATTATAGTTACATTTAGTTTTATATATATAATAATGATATTTCTTACAATTTTTGCATAATTAACCCACATAAAAGGATTTCCAAACTGAGTAAATAAAAATAATATCACTTTCATCTAAATAATGATAAATTTTGATTATAATCTATTTTAATATTCCCAAATTTATTCCATAGTTTCACATAACAACGTAGTTAGTTCCCTTTAACATAATATTGACTAAAAACTAATAGGACTATTTAAAAATAAAGACTCAAATAATACCAATACACACAAAAAATAATAAAGGATACAACCAATAATAACAGTAAGAAACTCTATCTTATTTTTAAGCCTTTAAACACCACTAGTGTGTGTTTGTCTGTGTATAATAAAATCTACTCACAGTTTGTCATTCAATTAAAGTTTTAATTAAGTATCAAAATAATACCGTAAAGCATTCCAAAAAGCTCTTGAGTCCTTAAAAGAGATTTCATGTTTACATTTTATATTTTGTTTATTTTAGTTGTTTAGTTTTAATATCTTAATAAGTGAAAATATAATAAAAACAATACATTTTGTTTTAAAATTTAATAATAAATTTTTAATATAAATAATTTTTTTGCTGGTTTGTTTTCTGGTATTAAATGGTATTTGTGAAAGATTTAAATAGAAATTTTGTGTTATATAAACAAGAATGCAAATGAAAGTTTGTCATTTGATACATGAAAGCTTTGTATTTCCCCTTCCTGGAAATGTGATGCTAAGAAATGAAAAACACTGCATGACGTCTATGTTATGTTAAATGAATTTTCATAACATTCATACGCCACAGTGTTCAATTTAGATTGAGGTTGTTTTTAGCTTTTTTTTTTGCTATTTTTTGAAAATACTCATTATTGAGGTTTGAGAAAATTTAAATTGCGTTTTAGTTTTTAAAAAGTATTTTAAAAAAGAGAAAATATGAAATATTTTGCAATTTAATAGAACAAAAGAAGAGCGACATCATCAACAAGAAACTGAAATAAATCCAAAAACGGAATCTGAACTAGACCCTGAACTAGAAACTGAACTAAAACCTTAATTAGAATCTAACCAGAACCTAAAATGAACTAAAACTGAATTAGAACTGAACTGAACTAGAAATGAACTGAACGAGAACTTAAATTAAACTAGAACTGTATTAGATTTTTACTTGAATTGAACTAGAACTGAACTGGAAATGAACTGTAATTGAACTAGAACACAACTAGGACCGAACTAGAACAGAAATTCAACTGAATTAGAATTGAACTAAAACTTAACAACTGAATTAGATTTTAACTTGAATTGGACTAGAATTAAACTAGAACTGAGCTTGAACTAAACTAAAACTCAACAAGAACTGAACTAGAACTTAACTAGGATTTAATTAAAACTGAACATGGACTAAACTAAAACTGAACTGAAATTCAGTTTCACTCCATTAGAATTCTTTAATTTTGAAATACAATTTAATTTCAATATGAGATTTATATTTTCAAATTAAAAATCTTCTTTGCATGCATGAGGCTTTAATGAATCTAAATGAAAACTAATGAATTTTACAAAACGAATTTCCTTAAATTACTATAATTTTTTTCTAAGTCCTTTGAAAAACAAAAAAACTTAAAAAATTTACAAATGTGGTTGTTGCATACATACAATACATATAAGTCAATGTATGTATATTTGCGTATTTACATTATTTAACATGCCATCAACACTTGTTCACATTATAAGCAACCAAAAAGCAACAGAACAACTAACAAAAACAAAAACGATGACAAACAAATAAACAAGCAACAACAGCGGCAGCTGCCGTTGACGCCACAGGAAACCACAAAATACCTGTTTGTAACTAACAATTTAACAAATGACAAGGAAAAAGCCACCAAGATCAAACATTCATACATACACACACACACACTCATACAACTAGATTCTTAACAAATAGCAACAAATTGCTGAAAAAAAAAACTACGAAAAAAACAAGAAAATCCGTTGAATAAAAAAAATTAGGGATTCATTTTATTTTTTCACGTTTTATTTGGTAGAAAATGCAAAACAAATGAATGAATAAATGTAGCGAAAATAACAAACAAATTTATTCTGTATATTTTAGTCCTAAATCAAGGTCTTATGTTTTTGTTGTTAGTAAAACAACGTTCCTCTATGTTGTGGCAACACTTATAGTAATTGAAGTGGCAGAATTAAAGTACCTTAACACAAATACACATTTAAACACATATGCGTTTAATGTTTAGTTTAGTGCTAAAAGGTACTATGGGGAAGAAGATTTAATTAAATATTTTGAAGGAATCCATTTAATGTATTTTCCTTATTTTATATATGATGGACACAGATGTGATGGATCACACAAATATTGTAACAACTTTGAGCTGGTTATTGCAATATTTGTGTGATCCTGCCCCATTACATTGTGGCTGTAGCATTTAAATAAAATTGGTGTCGCGGTTTGTTGGCATGTTTACATATATTATTTTATTTTTTTTTTCGCTTCAAGTGTCCAACAAAATATTAATATAAGCTCTTTTATTTATATACTTTAACTATATGGGTCCATAAATATAAAAATAATTTAAATTTATTATATATTTTTGTAAAAATTTATTTAGTCATTAGAAATTTAAATATTGTTTAAATCAAAAATTTATAATTATAAAACAAATTATAATTTATGCGAGGTATCGGTGACTAGGAGGATGGACTTTGCTGCTCTTTAAGAGAGAGTTCAATTCTATATTGTAAGAAAATTTAACGGTACTTTGTAAAAGTAAACAAGATCTTTTTCTTTTTTCCTGTCTTATTGAAACGATCATTCTTGTTTCTATTTTAAGTAGAATATTGCAATAAACGCGGAAGAGCAAGAAGCTTTAAAATATTATAGAATTTTTGTTTCTTACACATTAAGATATATTTTAAGTGACAATATCTCAATATTACTAAAAAATTGTCTAACATAATCGATAAAATTCATAACACTTAATAACGTCCAAAGAAGCAATCAAGTGAAGAAGAATTTTTCTATTCGAAGTATGTTCGAATAGAAAAATTTGTAATAATGTTAAACGTTCCGAAAGTATGATTCTTAATTTCCATAGAAAGATAGAATTATATTGTTGGGAATCCTACCAAAGAAATATAAATATGATCATTAAAGTAAAGTGCGTTTATAAGAAAATACTATGAAAATATCAGTCACTATTATTTTTGTTGTTCTCATTCGTTAACTGTCTAATCAGAAACCAGTTAGCTTTTTGAACAACAATAATCGTATTTAGTTTATTTAGTAATTTTATATAAAAATTATATAATTACAATTAAAACACCGGCTGAATTTGCCAACTAAGACAGTTAAGCGCACAATAGTATTTACTCACATTAAGATACTTCTAATATTATGAAATTAAAATCACTGCTTCTGTGAGATACGATTAGACTTAATTTACTTTACTTGACTGTTTTGCTGCCTGTTTAAGCCAACAGGATCAGTTGACAGCTATTGGGCTCAAGTGTTTGTATACAGTGGTTTCGGCGTCAAGCTTCTACACAACAACTTCGGTGTACTGTTACAGAGATATTGTGCTAATTTTACTCAAAGCTTATTACAACGAATCGTTTGAATGTGTTTTTAAATTTAAAAAAAATATGAAATTAAATCCCAAAAATTGGGATTTTTTAGT
>PYHX02000045.1:25314-56823 GCA_004302925.2 Cochliomyia hominivorax | reverse complement strand
AAGTTAAGAAAAAAATATATAGAAAAAAGTTTTTCTTATTTTATTATTTGATATATGTAGAATGTCATAAATTACAACAACAAAAAGTGTAGACAAGCGAAAAAAGTGGGAGTCTATATGAAGTTTTTTTTGCATTTAAGGGAGAGAGAGAGTCTTTATTTGCATTTTACATATAATAACAATAACACAACAAGCAAGATGATTTTATTAGCAACTTGACTTTTGTAAACAAGTGTGTAAATGAATGTGTGTAGTAGTTTTTATAGTGGAAATGTATAAAGTATTGTTTTGTTCTTGGTGTTACTGCGTATTGTTGTTTGGTGCATAAAGCAGCAACATGTTTGATTAGATTTTAATTATTTGTTGTTTTGCATACTAATGAAGTTATGTTTATTTACCTTAACAAAAGCAACAACAAGCCTAAGAAAAACAATGTTTAGGAAAGGTTTTAAGGCAAATGAACACTTTAATGAAACTGTGAAAAAGAAAGAAAAATAGAAACAAAAAGAACAATTAAATAAAAAATAATTATTTTTTTACAAATTGCATTACAAAAATCGGGACTTAATGTGAAATTATCGGTGAAGAAATAAAAATCGAGTATAACTATTACAAATGTTGCCGCAGTAAAACGTAAATGTTTGCGGAACTTTTAAAAGTGCTGAACTTTTGTGTGAAAAATTTAAATCGGGTGAATGTTTAGGAACTTTTCGAAGTGTTATGGAAAATAAAAATGTAAATGTTTCGGAACTTTTTTAAAATCGTTCAAGTGCCTAGAAAATAACGTTTGTATGAAAAATAAAACACCGTTAGTATTACAAAAATGTTGCACAGTTAAATGAAAATGTTTAGAAAACTATTTTTGGTGTTGAAAGTGCGTAGAAAGAACTTTTGTATGAAAAATAAAAATCGGATATTACAATAAAAAATGTTGCTCAATAAACGTGAATGTTACGGAACCTTAAAAAGTGTTACAAGTACGCAAAAAAGAACTTTTTTGTGAAAAATTTAAATCGGCTAAATGTTTAGGAACTTTTCGAAGTGTTAAAAATGCGTGGCAAGGAACTTTTGTGAAATTTTGCAAGTGCGTTTGAATGAAAATTAAACACCGTTAGTAATACAAAAATGTTGCACAGTTAAATGAAAATGTTTAGAAACTTTTTTAAGTGTTGCAAGCGCGTAGAAAATAACTTTTGTATGAAAAATACAAATATGAATGTTTTGGGATTTTATAAAATGTTGCGAGTGCCTTGAGAAGAAGTTTTGTATGAAAATAAAAACCGGTTATTATTACAAAAGTTATGAAGTTAAACGTAAATGTTTCGGAACTTTAATGTTGCAAGTGCTTAAAAAAGATTTGGATTTTACAACAAATGTTGCACAGGTAAACGTTAATGTTTCAGAACTTTATAGGATGTTTCAAGTCCATAGAAAATAACTTTTGTATGAAAAATAAGAAATATGTTGAATGGTTCAATACTTCCAAAGGAACTTTTGTTTCATAAAAGTTTAATTTTCAAGATTTAAATTATGTCAACTTTCTCAAAATATGAAGTCATGGAACATATCAAAATATAACTTTAAAAATCTGGAATATAACAGCAGTTGTTAAAGGTAAGTGATATTTAAGAAGAAAATTAGTATTTTATTTTTGTTGATTAAGTCTAGATTTCTGAAATATCGAATTAAAAATTTCTGTATTATGAACGTCCGTCATACCAAAAATAAAGAATGTAGAAATTTCCGTTTTTAAGATGTAAAGGCCTAAAATTTCGATGTGTAGATTTAATTATGGATATCGTGTGAAAATTCTTAAAGATACCATTTCAATGGTATATAAATTATTTATGTTATTAACTCATTAAGAGATAAGAGCAATTTTTAAGATATCTTAACATGAGTTTATTCTCAAATATGAAAATATTAGGAAAATTTATTAAAATAGTAAATATTCCAAGTTATCATTTGGTACCAAAAATGTGGAAATAAAAAATTGAATAATTTAAACAATTAATATTTATTGGTAATTTTAAATTTAAAGCACAGTGCGCGTTACCGCTAAATCATACTAATTAATCCTTTAGAAATTTGAATATTTGCTTTATTTGGAGGTTACCTCTCCCCCTGATCCTAACAACATTTTTATATTCTATGAGATTATTTTGTAAAAATTTCATGGTCCAATAAGTTTAAAGAATTGAGACCAAATTTGAAAACTCTAGATGTGATATGTAGTACAACAGATATTTGGCAAAAAACATTTTCTTTGTATGGGGTGTTACCTCATCCTAATGTTTCTACCGATATATTTTATAGTCTATGTTACTTTCGGATATATTGGGATCATTCTATGAAAAAATTAAATAATCGGTCCAGTAGTTTAACGAAGGTTTTTTTAATTTTTCTAGTTCCATATCTTTAGTATTTAAAGGGTAAAAGGTATAAAATTAATATCAAATTAAAGCTTAAAGTGTTGTCTACAAGCTTTGGAATGAATGAAAATGCCGTTATATTGATGATTTTTTGATGTGTTGGAACTTTTGTGAAAAAAGTCTTAAAAAATCATATATTTAAAATTATTATTTTTTTATAGTTTTATATCTTTGGTATTGCATGGGTTAAGATTATTAAATCGTTATCAAATGAAAGTTTGAACGGTTGTCTGCAAGTTTGATAAGAATGAAAATACCGTTATATCGATGACTTTTTAAAATATCGCAACTTTTGTGAAAAAAAGTCAAAGTAAAAATCATATCAATGGGTCTTATCTCTTAACGGGTTATTAACACAAAATATTTTAAATATATATTAAAGAGACCTTTCAAATGGTCAAATGACATCCATATTGGTACCATACATTTAATATAAAACGTGCAAAATAAATCTGTATGTTGAAAATTATGAAAAAATACTCAAGTCCTAACAAATTTTATGCAAATTTATTATTTTCACATTTCAATGGAATACAATTTTGTTTGCCTTAATACTTGACTAAATAACTACTTTCTTTATGTTATTATTTTCTTGTTTTATTACTTAAAACAAAAGGCCGATAAGAAAGAATAAACAAACACTTTTTACATTATTTGTATGCATTTCAACTTAATTTAGTATTTAGTCCTTAGCAACAAGCTGAAAAACATGTTAACACTATTCATTATATTCATTATATTCATTATTTTCTATTAAGTTTTCGAAACGAACGAACGAACGAACGAACGAACAAGTAAATGTTTGCATGTAAATTTTTGCAATAAAAACAACTGATTACAATACACCACTCCGTGATAGGAACTTGAATCTTGCAAGGATAGAATTATGTATTATAAAATGTTAAGGGCAATCGATTCGTTAGTTTTCAGAAACCCTTTAACCCTTACAGTATTAAAAAATAGACTTGTAATAGTTGCGTTTTTGCACCTAAAACCACTGCGGTAATAAGTGTGTATTAACTTTGTCATTCCGCGTGTAACACTAAGAAGCAATCAACTCAGATCCCGTAATGTATATATTTTGCATCAAATCAAAATCTGAAGCGATTTAGCCATGTCCTTTTGTCTGTCTGTTGATGGCCGCTCATATTCACAATAATTGACGGAGCTCAATAAAATCTGGCCTGTATATCTGTAATAGTCCTGAGAAGTTTCTTAATTAAAACCAGTATATTTAAAGATATAAACCGATATCTGGGCAATCTCTAAGTTCTAGCAAAAATCTTTCATAATGTTCTCAATATAAATCGTTAAATGAGAATGAAATAAAAGAAATTTTATGAATGTTTTATGAGTGTGTATGTACGAAACCTAAAGTGTTTTTCTTACACGCATATGTAGTGGAGGGTATTGAAGATTCGATATAGCTGAATATACGTTAAAAACAAAAAAACTCAAAATCGTTAAATTAGTCATAAGTGTTAACTGTTTTAGCAGTAATTAACGCTGCAACTAAGTCTCCAACTATTTTTTTTCTATTGTTCTTACAATATATTTATCTATGTAAGTATGTAAATATTTACATACATATACATTTATATACATTTGTAATACTTATTTAATATTCTATCAACTCTTCTCTCTCTTTTTATTTGTATTGTTTTATTATAATGAGGGAGTTAAGTAGTTTCACATTAAGATAGTCAACACAATACAACAACACAAAAGGATTATTTCTTAAACAATTTATAAATATTCAATTTACTCTCTCTCTCTCACTCACTCTTTCTCTCACTCTTAAGTACTTACATACTTACGTACGAATGTAATAAATGTGGAAATTACAAAATACCTGTGCAGAACTAAATGAATTTATATTTTATATCTCCATCTTTTATTGCCTCCCAAATGTTATTTAGAAAACATTCTTCATTTATTATGTATTCAAATGCAATTGTATTGTATTTGTGAATGTAGTTGTGTAAGTACTTTTTTTGAAAACTATTTATTTGACAAAATTATAACTATTAAAAGGTGTAAAAAATCATTAGGACAACAGAATTTTTACCAGGAACATTTTATTAAAGGCAAGTTTGTTTTTATAGAAAAATCCATAATATGATCTATAGACAAGTCTATGGTCTCATCTATTGACAAGTCTATTGTCTGATCTATAGACAAGTCTATAGTCTGATCTATAGACAAGTCTATAGTCTGATCTATAGACAAGTCTATAGTCTGATCTATAGACAAGTCTATAGTCTGATCTATAGACAAGTCTATAGTCTGATCTATAGACAAGTCTATGGTCTGATCTATAGACAAGTCTATGGTCTGATCTATAGACAAGTCTATGGTCTGATCTATAGACAAGTCTATGGTCTGATCTATAGACAAGTCTATAGTAAGATCTATAGACAAATCTATACCACACTATATAGTCTCGTGTAAATTGGTCTCATCAAGTCTATAATCTGGCCTCTATAGTTTTTGGTCTGTAAACAAGTCTATAGTCTGATATAAAAACAGGAACTACTAGAACTGACTTCAACTGAACTGAACTAGAACTAAACTAGAATTGAACTAGAACAGAACTAGAACAGAACTAGAACAGAACTGAACTAGAACTGACTTGATCTGAACTTGAACTGACTTGATCTGAACTTGAACTGACTTGATCTGAACTAGAACTGAACTAAAACTGAACTAGAACTGAATTAGAACTGAACTAGAACTGAACTGGAACTGAACTAGAACTGAACTGGAACTGAACTAGAACTGAACTGGAACTGAGCTAGAAAATACCTCCAACTGAATTAAAATGAAATAACACTGATCTCTAAAAAAATATAGATTCTTAAACTTTTGAACTTTCCTTTTTTCCTACATTTATATCTTTTTATACTTTTAATATGATAATCATGGAATTACACATAAAATTGTTAGTTCTAGCTTTTTGCTGATTGTTGTACTTTTATTAAAAATTAATTTTCAAAAACTATCTTAAGGTATTAAAGATTCTTTTAAGTAGGAAAATTCTATATGTCTAGAAAAGTTCCCAGAGTGACAATTCTCCCACAAAAAAAAATAATAATAAATTCTGCTAACAAAAAAATGTCTTTAGAACTTTAATTTTGCTTAGTGAACGTAAACAGTTGTCTCTCTAGCTGTACTCTATGAGTATATGTAGTTTATAGAAGAAAAGAAAAACTTACCTTCTTTTCTAATTCAGGACCATTTTCCATAGCTCTCATTATTGTTTCAGATAGTTTACTATCCAATTGTTTAATGACTGTAACAATGCCAGTATCAGAACGTATATGATTTGTGACCAAATTATCAATGGCATCAACAACATTTGACCAAGGACTATCCAAGACACCAGCATATTGAGCTGAACATCCTCTGTAATAGTCGAAGTAAAGTAAAATATAATTAAATTGAAATATCAGAGAAGAAGAAAAAAAGTAGAAAGTAAAATAGACAAACTAAACATAGACAGACAGACGGATGGATGGACAGACAAACAAACAAACTGACAGATAAATAGAAAAAAAGATGGGCACATTATATACTCTCTAATGCATAGTAAGTGATGGATAACTAAACATTCTTACTATTTCTTTACATTTGTGTGTGTGTGTTTGTGTCTCATACAAAAATACAAGTGGACATACCTTAATACATTCATACAATAACTGTAGCAGGGCTTAACATGCGACTTTTGTAGACCATTACAACTGGGACAATAACTCATTTTGAGCAAATGTTTTTGACAGCTCTCACTCAAATGTGTGGCATATAATTCATCTGTTTCACTTAGAACTTCAGCACTTTGATACAAAGCATTGATGAAAATGTGGGCCGTTTGTATGCTTTGCACTAAGTTGCGTGTAATTTCTTTGGGTATCGCACCAAATGGTTGTAAATCATCGTATGTATGTTTTAAACAATTAATATAATCTTCATGTAATTCACCATAACTTTGTTTATTCAAATGCACCACTTGATGATAGGCCACCGGGAATAGATTAACAAAAAATTTATGTATAGCATTTTCCAATGAGGCGGCACTAACCGATTCTGTATATTTTAAATTTCTAAAAAAAAAATGAAAATGAGAGAAAATATTTTCAAAAAATTTATAAAAAGAAAAAAAAAAAAACATTACGAACCTTATTATTTCTGAATATAATTGTACAATCAATTTTCTTGATAGTGGCAACATACGTTTATACACTTGGGAAAATATATTTATTGTTCTATTTTCAGATTGTTGTGCCAATTCCAAAATGTGAGCTGTAAAAAGCAATAAAAAGAAAAAAATAATATTTATATTTAATTATATTATGACATTTCTGATTACGATATTCTTAAAATATCCCTTGTCAACTGTCAAATTTGACATTTAATGCATTTCTGTCTTCTTAAGCCTCTAAGTGTCCCCTCCTCCAAGTTTTCTATATATAAAATAGGATATGTGTATGTATGGACTCCAAAGCGGTTATGGCGTTCACAGGATGATTCTATAATGATGATTCTATATATAAAAAATTCCGATAGGGCCAGGGGGAGGGGTATCCTCCATACAAAGAAAAAATATTGATTATCAAAATATCTAAAGAACTACTACAGTAATAATTTTTAAATTTGGCCTTATTATTTTCTCATGAAACTATTTTACTGGATAAAATGTAGGACGGATAGGACCGGAGAGAGGGGTTTAACCCCATACAATGCAAATATTGATAATCGAATATCCAAAGAGCTATAACAACGAGAGTTCTAAAATTTGGCCCTAATCACTTTTTCAAGGATCTGTTTTACCAAACAAAACGTAGGACAGATAAGATCAGGGGAAGCCCCGTACAAAGTAAATATTGACAATCAAATATCCAAAGAGCTATAACAGCAAGAATTTTTAAATTTGGTCTCAATCACTTTCTTAAGGGGCTGTTTTACTGAACAAAATGTAGTGCGTACATCTAAAGAACTATTGAAGTGATGGTATTAGGATTTCATCAATCACTTTTTTAAAGAATTGCTGTGGTGAAAAGGTATAGGACAGATAGGAGTATGGTACTCTTCATACAACTTGTGCAGGTAGAATTCATAAATTCAGCACCAATAATTTTCCTATTAAACAGTTTTACGAGAGGTAATGGATGGAGAATGTGGTCACACAAAGAAAAAAGCAGAGCTGATCCTGTATAAACCCAAAAATTGGTATAAATTTTGACACTTTCCTATGAAACGCTTTCACTGGAAAATTTTAGAACGGATTGGGTCGAAGGGATTTGGCAAAATCCACGTTGCATGAACTGTTTTTCTATATATTTCGTGATTTGTGAAGCTTCTTTCGAGATCAGGGACTAAGGATAATTTTTATGCAGCAAAGAACACCGGGTAAAGCCAGCTCCTTTTAAAGCAAATGATGTCTATCATTTTGGTTTTTCTTGCTGATATTTTGTGAAAATTTCTTAATTAAAATTCAATTCGATTTATTGTTATATAAGTTCAGCATTTAATTACATATGTAACATATACTTATGTGTGTATTGTTATTTATGTAAGTATGTGTTGGTTTAGATATAATTTAAAAGGATATTTTGTTACATATGTTTTTGGATTTAAGTTTTATCATTTGTCGTTGTCATAGATAAAATTTAATTATATTTTAATAGAAGATTCATCTTCATCCCCATTGGAAAAATAAGATGGAATTATTTGGATTTTGTAGTGGGGAGAGTGACAGGTTTAAAGAATAAATTATAGATAAAACAATAGACTGGAATGTATTACACTAAAGGCTATAATATAGATCATTAAAATAATTCTACTATGAGGACTATATAATGTCATGTAGAATAGAATAGAAATTAGACTACAGACTATAGACTAGTCAATAGATATTACATATATAGACTAGTCTATATACTAGAATAAACCCAAATATAGAATAGTATATTCTATAGATAATAAAATAGTATATATAATATAGATCAAAATATTTAAGAAGATAAACTAGAATATAGAATAGATTATATAACAGAATATGGTCAAGAACATGTACCAGAATATATATCAGAATAAAGATTAGTCTTAGACTTGAGTATAAACCAGTACATATACAAGATAATAGAACAAAACGTAGACCAGAATATAGATCAAAATATATAGGACATAATATATACACATAATGGACGTCTATAATAGTTCAGATAGGACCCCGCAAGATTCAGCTGAATTAGATCTGATTAGTTGATTTTGGTTCAAATTTCAGTCGAATGATGTAAACAATTGAATTTTATATTATCTTTACATCATGTAAACAATTCTTTTAAACAGTTTTATTTTAGTTCGATAATTCTTTACATCATGTAAACAATTCTTTTAAACAGTTTTATTTTAGTTCGATTCTTCTTTACATCATGTAAACAATTAAAAGAGAATTAAAAGGTTTTTTAAATAATAATTTCCCACTTCATCATCAATCAGTCATGTAAACTTATTGCAATTTGTTGGGTAAATATACAACACGTCCTTTAACCTCTGTAAAAACAAATTAACTCTAAATAAAGTCATTGCTCCTTGAAAGGCAGATACAAAAACTTCTCTCCTCGGCCACATTTACCACAATTCTTTGTGTGTAAAAGAAAAGAAAAGAAAGAAATCAAATTAAATTAAAATTAACTTTTTTTGTTTAAAAAGCAAAATGCATTTTTCACGTAACTTTTTGGTGTAGAAAACGTAAATATTTATTTATATTTTATTAAATAAATTAATTATCTGTTAAATTTCATAAAAGACAAGACTGTCTGTCTGCCTGTCTGTTTGTCAGCCAGTCAGTTACTCAATTGCTCTATATTATCAAATATATAAAAATCCTGTTATTCTACCCTCCACCATCAGTTATGGTGAAGAGGGTATATTAACTTTGTCATTCCGTGTGTAACGATAAGAAGGTGTCATCTCAGACCGCATAATGCTATGTCCGTCTGTCTGTCTGTTGTTCGTCCACTTACATCAACAAAAATTGACAGAGCTCAACGAAATTAAGCCTAAGTTATTGTTAAAGTGCTGAGAAGTTTCTTAATTAAAACCAGCAAAATCGGTTCAGTTTATTAAAAAATATAGACCGATACCTCTAAGATCAAGCGTGTAACTTTTGTAAAATTGTCAATTATAAATCGACAAATTAGAATGGAAATTTTCCATAATATTAAGTTCATATAGTACTTCATAACCATTTCAAAAATTATTAAAATCGGTTCAGTATAAAGAAATGTTATAGACAAAAATTTAACTGATATTCTAATGACTCATAAGGTGTTCCGTAATATATTTATGAAAAACTTTTATATAAGTTAGTGTATGTGTGATTGTGTATGTAAGAAACATAATGTATTTACTTCACACTCATTTGTGGTGGAGGGTATTGAGGAATCGGCATAACCGAATTTTTGCTGGTTTTTTGTTTGTTTCATCTTTTATTTTCTTGTGTAAATCTTCTTCGTTAAACGCCGCCATCTTTGCTTCATTGAATCGAAATTAATGTTGAACATTTTTCTTAATTATTACAAATATTTTATATTTTTTTTCATAAAATTATTATTTAAAAAAACCTGTTGTTTTAAAATTTTGTTGACATTTTAAAGATGAATTTATCATGTTTTTTCTTTTAATTTTTAATTTTACATTCATGTAAAGTATAGAGGAGGTCACTTCATTTTGATATGTAAATAATTAATATGGAATATTAATGAAGTTTTGGTGTAAATTGGGTGGTCGATTCATTATTATTAAATGTTTAATTTGAAATCATGAATGAAATTAATTATTTAAATATTTTTTTATTAATGATGATAAAAAATGAGAAAAACGATAAAAAATTATGAAAAGAGAAACATGTAGTTGCTGAGGTATTTTAAATTCCATTTAAAGACACTTCAAAGATCCAAGTGTACTTTACAGTTTTCGCAAAGAAATTTGTCAGAAGCCTATTCTGTAGCCTTAAATGTGGACAAGAATATTTAATAGTCTATAAAACAGAATATATTCTTGATACTAGATATTTACATATCGATAGATAGATAGATAGATAGATAGATAGATAGATAGATAGATAGATAGATAGATATATAGATAGATAGATAGATAGATAGATAGATAGATAGATAGATAGATAGATAGATAAATAGGTAGGTAGATAGATAGATAGATAGATAGATAGATAGATAGATAGATAGATAGATAGATAGATAGATAGATAAATAGGTAGGTAGATAGGTAGATAGGTAGATAGATAGATAGATAGATAGATAGATAGATAGATAGATAGATAGATAGATAGATAGATAGATAGATAGATAAATAGGTAGGTAGATAGGTAGATAGGTAGATAGATAGATAGATAGATAGATAGATAGATAGATAGATAGATAGATAGATAGATAAATAGGTAGGTAGATAGGTAGATAGGTAGATAGATAGATAGATAGATAGATAGATAGATAGATAGATAGATAGATAGATAGATAAATAGGTAGGTAGATAGGTAGATAGGTAGATAGATAGATAGATAGATAGATAGATAGATAGATAGATAGATATATATATAGATAGATAGATAGGTAGGTAAATAGATAGGTAGGTAGATAGGTAGATAGATAGATAGATAGATAGATAGATAGATAGATAGATAGATAGATAGATAGATAAATAGGTAGGTAGATAGATAGATAGGTAGGTAGATAGATAGATAGATAGATAGATAGATAGATAGATAGATAGATAGATAGATAGAAAACTGTCGGCTCTGACGCATTTAGGCGACTTGGAGACCTTATATCTTCCCTGATGGATTTTGTAAAAACGAAGAATAATGTACACCACAGTATTAAGGAGCAAGTTCGAAAAATAAGGGTGACATATAACGAGGCATCCGATGTATTGCAAGAAAAAAAGGAAGATTCCCTTAGGAAACAGGAGCAGGCAACTCAAACGTCACCGGGCGTTTCAAAAAGTAGCTCAATGACTATAAAAAGGACTAGGGACCTCAGTGAGGATATTCCCAGAATGACGCCAAATAAGAGAAAAAAACAATCGACGGAACCAAGGGAGGTACCAATTGATAACAAGACTTCCGAAATTTCAACACTGCCCGTATGGACGAAAGTTAAAAGCAGAAAGTCGTTACCGAGAAAGAAGAATAGGCCAAATGCATTGATTATTGCAGCGAACGGAGAGTCTACATATGCAGATATTCTCAGGAAGATAAAATCAGACTCAACTCTGAAGGATCTGGGGGAGAGCGTTCAGAGAATTCGTAGAACTCAGAAAGGAGAGTTGATATTAGAGATGAAGAGTACCAGCAATGAACAGACTGGAAAATTCAACGAACTGGTAGGAAAAACTTTAGAAGGGGAAGCCGAAATTCGATCTAAAATTAGCGAGACTCTCATCGAGTGTAGAGATCTGGATGAGATAACAACAGCTAAGGATATATGCATGGCACTAAAGGAGCAGTTTGAAATCACTAACTTGGAGGAAAGTGTGGTGAAAAATATTCGCAAAGCCTATGGAGGTACTCAAATAGCAAAAATTTGTCTACCGGATGCAGTCGCCCGAAAAGTGCTGGAAGTGGGAAAAATAAAGGTCGGATGGACAGTATGTAGGGTGCGCGAGCCAGTAGTACTCAAGAAATGTTTTAGGTGTTTGGAATATGGACACATAGCCGGAGATTGTAAAAGTGCAGTAGACAGATCAAGACTATGCCGTAAATGTGGTGTAGCGGGTCACATTGCAAGGATTTGCACAGCGAACCCGAAATGTCTGTTTTGCGTCGACAACGGGGAGACAGAAATTGAACATATAGCGGGTAGTGGCAAATGTCCGGTATTTAGGAAAGCACTTAGCCTCAATAAAAGATGAAGATCATCCAGCTGAATCTGAATCATTGCGCAGCGGCTCAGGACCTACTCAGTCAGACAATTCGTGAAATGGGTATTGACCTGGCAATAATATGCGAACAATATAAGGACTTGGCGACTGGAGTATGGGAAAAGGATACATCGGGAAAAGCGGCAATATGGACATGTGGAAACTATGCTTTTGAGAAATCGATGAAGAATCCCCAAGAGGGTTTCGTAAGAGTTAAGTTGAAGGGAATCTACTTCTATAGCTGCTACATATCACCAAACACCTCGCTGGAGGAATTTGGAATTTTCGTGGACAAACTGGTTGAGGACGCGTCTCAACATGAGCCTAAAATAATAGGCGGAGATTTTAACGCTTGGTCGATCAACTGGGGATGTAATTCAACTAATTCAAGAGGACGACTGCTGATGGAGGCATTTTCGAGACTAGACATGGTTCTGGGAAACACGGGAGAATCCCAAACCTTTCGAAGGGGCGAAACTGGATCGATAGTCGATTTAACCTTTATGAGTCCAATACTTTCGAAGGGTCATAGATGGTACGTTAGTGATCATTATACGCACAGCGACCATCAGGCAATCATACTCACGGTGGAATATGGGACCCAATTGAAGAACTTTAGAGGAATACTTCGGACAAATGGATGGGCGCAGAACAAGATTGACACTGAGGTATTCCTGCAAGAATTTGTAGAACGGATAAGGCTGATAACTGCAACTCTGGATAAGGTCGCATATATTACAGATACGTTAAAAAAGGCATGTGACGCTTCCATGCCAAGAAGGATTCGATCGGATAAAAGGAAACCGAACTACTGGTGGAACCCGGAAATAGCAACACTTCGAAGGGAATGTCTAAAAGCAAGACGGATTTTTCAAAGGAGAATAACGGTATCAGAAGCAAACGTTTTCCGAGAAGCATATCATCGGGCTAGACGCAACCTCCAGAAAGCAATAAAGATGAGCAAGAGGGAGAGTTTTAAGAAATTATGTAGAGAGATCGATCAGAATCCATGGCGAGATGCATATCGCGTGGTAATGTCACGTCTAAGGGGCCAATGGTGGTGACCATTTAACGTGCCCAAGACTCCTCAGAAGAATAGTGGAGACCTTATTTCCAAAAGGGATGACACATCGAGAAATCATAGCGTTTAATGGAGAGTTCATAGAGGAAGTTTCAGCGGATGAGATATTGCGGATTTGTCCCAAAATAGGCGATAAAAAAGCTCCAGGTATGGACGACGTGCCAAATAAGGCACTTAAGATGGCGCTAAAGAAAAAACCAGAAATATTTGCCGAAGTGTTCAATGACTGCCTAAGGAGAGGTCTATTCCCGAAGATTTGGAAGAAACAAAAATTAGTCCTGCTACCAAAACCCGGGAAAACAATTGGAGAGCCATCATCCTATAGACCTATTTGTTTACTGGATACAATAGGGAAAGTTTTGGAGAGAATTATATATAATAGATTATTGCCAGCTGTGGAGAGAGCAAATGGTCTATCAGAGAGGCAGTATGGATTCCGAAAGAATAGATCAACGATTGATGCAATTGACAGTGTTGTTAGAATGGCCAGGGAGGCAATAGAGGCAAAAGGTTCACGCAGAAGATACTGTGCGATAGTAACTTTAGATATTAAAAATGCATTTAATAGTGCAGGTTGGAATCATATTATGATGGCTCTCGAAAACCTAGAGGTTCCAGATTATTTGAGGAGTATAATCGGCGACTACTTTAGGGATAGGACACTGTGGTATGATACCGACGAGGGCACACGGTGCTACTGGACCTCGGCCGGAGTGCCTCAGGGCTCGGTTCTTGGACCGTTGTTGTGGAACGTGATGTACAATGGTATCTTGGAATTGGATATACCTGAGGAATCTACGATTGTCGGATTTGCTGACGATATTGCCGTCGTGGTACGTGCAAGATATATTGACGAGGTTGAAATGTATACAAACGATACAATAAGGATCATTAAAGAATGGCTGAAAAAAGCAGGACTAGAACTAGCTGACCATAAGACGGAAGCAGTACTAGTAAGTAGCCGCAGGAAAAGGGAAATATTAAATATTAAGGTTGGAAGGGAGATTATCAAGTCAAGCATGGCGATAAAATACTTGGGCATTATGATTGACGATAGGCTTAACTTCAGGGCCCATATGGAGTATGCTTTTAATAGGGCTGCCAAAGTGAATAGTGCACTTAGTAGAATCATGCCCAATGTTGGAGGACCACGACAAAGTAGACGGCTACTGATTTCTAGGGTTACATTGTCAATATTGTTATATGCAGCGCCTATTTGGGCGCGGTCCACAGGAGATACAACACGTAGGAACGTATTATCACTTTTCAGACAGAGTTGCCTACGGGTATGCTGTGGTTACAGAACAATTTCACTGGAAGCTACCTGTGTAATAGCCAGTATTATTCCTTTCGACCTAGCTGCAGACGAAGTTCTTAGGATATATGAGAACAAAAGAGAGCATCCTGAAGGCAATAAAAGAGAAAGGAAGCAACAACAACGCGACAGAACATTAGCAAACTGGCAAAGGAGATGGCAGAGTACTCTGAAAGGGCGATGGACGCATAGATTAATACCGGATATAAAAACGTGGATAGAAAGTGGACATGGGGAGGTGAACTACCACCTAACTCAATTTCTTTCAGGACACGGAGGATACAGAAGCTATCTGTATAAGATAGGATATGACGAATCTCCAAACTGTCCGATATGCTTGGAAGTAGAGGATGCTGAACATGTGGCATTTCGATGCCCCAGATTTGAGAACCTAAGACGTACACTGGAGTGTGAATCTGGGACGAGTGTTGATGCGGATAACATAATAAGAGTAATGATTTCTTCTGAGGGTAATTGGAATTCGGTTAACCGGTTCATTACCCAAATAAACCTTGCGTTGGGTTTGGAGGAGAAGAGGCGAAAGGGAGAAAGAGAGAATAGGATAATTGAGGTAGCTTAAATGCTAACCAGTCCCGCGAAGTAATACTTAAAGGCAGTTCCGCGGGACATTTATGGTGTTGACGATGGAGGTGGTTTTAGTCAGTAAAAATCCGACATAACCACATGGTACCTTTTGAAGGTTTCCACCTCCAATATATAAAAAAAAAAAAAGATAGATAGATAGATAGATATATATATAGATAGATAGGTAGGTAGATAGATAGGTAGGTAGATAGGTAGATAGATAGATAGATAGATAGATAGATAGATAGATAGATAGATAGATAGATAGATAGATAGATACATAAAATATATTATAGTATAGACCATATAATAAACTATACTATATAGCAGAATAAAATGGAATATTGACCAGAACATAGACTAAGATATAGACCAGAATATAGACTAAATTATAGACCTGAATATAGGTTTAATAAAGACCAGAGTATAGACAAAAATATAAACAAGAATATAAACTAGAAAAGACAAGGTTATGAACAGAATACAGACCAGAATACCGATTAGAATATAGACCAGAATAGAGACAAAAATGTAGACCAGAATATGGACTAGAATATAGACTAAATAATACATCAGAATAAAGATTAAATAATGACCGGAATATAGATTAAAATATAGACCCGAATAAAAGCTATAATATAGATCAGAATATAGACTTAATTAAGGACAAGAATATAGATTAAAAAAAGATCAGAATAGAAAGAAAAATATAGATCAGAATATGGATTAGAACATAGACTAAATAATACATCAGAATATAGATTAAATGTAAACTACAATATAGACTAGATAATAGACCGAGTATTCTTTCTATACATTTTTTTCCAGAAGAGCAATTTTATTTAAAAAAATGTTCCGGAAGTTAAATTTTTTATAAAAATATTTTCCAAAAGAGAAATTTGTTACTATAAAGAAATGATCTATAATTTTTAAATGACATATATTTCCTAGAAAAAATTTCCATAGGAGAAATTTTTTCCGTAAAACAAGTTTTTCTAAAAGGATATATTTTTTTTTTAATCCAAAAGAGAATATTTTTTTTATAAAAATACTTCAAAGTAAATTTTTTTCTATAAAAAAAATTCTAAAAGAAAATTAATTTTCTATAGAAAATTCCAAAAAGAATTTTTTTCTATAAAAAATCCAAAAGAGAAATTTTTTCTGTTAAAAAATCTTTGATAAAAAGTTTTTTACAAAATAAATTTCCAGAAGAGAACTTGATACTTGAACATACTAAGAACAGTCTGAAAACCAAATAGCTTTGAGAACAAGCAGAAAACATTACCGAAACTGAAAACTCATTGAAGTTCTCTTTCACCAGTTTAATTCAGACCTTCCTTTATCCCATATATCATGCACTCACACACATTAAAATCCGAAAATTATTGCCATTCACCATTTAAAAAAAGAAACGAAAACTATATAATTTATGCTTTTATCACCCTCCCTCCTTCCCTCCCAATAAAAAAATTCTCTGCTTCATTAAAAATTAATTTACTTTTAAGAAAAACCATCACAATATTGTGTTGAACAAAATCCTAAAATCCATAAAATTCACTTCCGTTCTTCCGACACTTTTTTCACTTTTTTTCGAAATTTAAAAAAATATATAAATTTATTCTCTTTAGGATTCATTTTCCTGAAAATTTAAATTAGAATTCCTAAAAATATGCTAAAGTATCTATGGTTACATTAGCACTGATACAGATACATATTTAAATTCACACATACCAACATATATTATGCTCTCTAACAAGAGATACAAGAAAATGAAAATTTTAACATAATTTACGTTTCATTTTGCGAAAAAAAAGAATGTGAAAATGGGACGTTGGGAGAAAAATATAAACGACATTCTAGTTAAGGTTTTTATAAAGCATTTTACTTAAGTGTATGAGGGAAAAAGAGAGACGAGAAAGAGAGAGAGAGAGAGAGAAGGGAAGAGAAATTCCCCTAAATATGTTTATGCTCATGTACGTATGTATGTTCATGTGAATGTGATTGCTACATTTAATTTCTAACATAAATTTCTAACTTTATTGTTGTCATCCATATGTATAGCATACTTTGTGGTGTTTTGTATGAGTCGAAAAGTATAGCATTTTGAATTTTATTGAAAATTTTGAGAAACCACAACATTTTACCACTTTATTAATTGTTGCATTTTAGAATATTGTTTAAAATTGATATTGTTATTAAGGCCGGAGCAGGAATTTAAATAAAAATTAATTATTTAAAATTAAATAAATTAAAAGAGGAAGGAAATGAAGTGTTATATTTCAAAGGTTATTAAGGTTAACAAAATTTTATACTTTAAATCTTGTTTAAGAGATTTTTTTTCTGTTAATATTTTTTAAGAGAAATTTGTATAGGATAATGTTCAAAGTTCAGGATATGGTTTGTACATAGTTCAGACTATAGATTGTATATAGTCCAGACTGAAGTCAGTATATAGGCCGGACTATAGTCCGTATATAGTCCAGACAAAAATCTGTATATAGTCTACACTACAGTCTCTATATAGTCCAGAATTTTCTCTAAAAAATTACAAATAATTTTCTGTAAAAAATAAAGGAAATTTTTTCAAGAAAAGAAATTTTCTAAAATATTAAGATTTGTTTTTTAATAAGAGATTTTTTTCAAAAACATTGAAAGAAATTTTTATAAAAAATATTAAAAGAATTTTTTTTTAAAGAAAAATAAGAAATTTAAAAAAAAAAATAAATGAAATTTTTTCAAAAACATTGAGAGAAATTTTTCTGAAAAAATTAAGAGAAATTTTTCTGACAAAAATTAAGAGAAATTTTTCCTAAAAAATAAGAGAAATTTTTTTAAAAGAAAAATAATATTTTTTTCTAAAAAAAAAGGAATTTTTTCAAAAACATTTTTCTAAAAAATGAAGACATTTTTATGAAAAAATTAAGAGAAATTTTTCTAAAAAAATTAAGAAAATTTTTTCTGAAAAAATTAAGAGAAATTTTTCTGAAAAAAAAAAATTATGAGAAATTTTTCTCTTAATTTCTTTGGAAAATTTTGCCTGAGGAGATAATGAAATTGTCTTTGAAAAAATCTTAGGAGGAATTGTTGTACAAAAAATTAAAACAAAAAAATGGAGAGAAATTTTTATGAAAAAAATTAAGAGAAATTTTTCTGAAAAAAATTAAGAGAAATTATTCTCTTAATTTCTTTAGAAAATTTTGCCTGAAGAGATATTGAAATTGTCTTTGAAAATATCTTAGGAGGAATTGTTGTACAAAAAATTAAAACAAAAGTTTTTATAACAAGTTATAAAGAGAAACTGTTCTATAAAAAGTTTGTAAAAGTAAATGTTCAACACAATTTTTAAATGAGAATTTTTTTATGAAAAGTTTTTGAGAGAAAATTTTTATACGAAGTTTTTAAGAGGAAATTTCCTATAAAATGTTCTTAAGAGAAACTTTTCTATCAAAATTTTTTTAAGAAACACTTTCCTATAAAAGTTCTTAAAAGAAATATTTTATAAAATGTTCTTAAGAGAATTTTTTATAAGAAATTCTTGAAATTCTTATATACATACAAAATTCTTAACATTAAATTTTCTATTTTAAGTTCTTAAGAGAAAAATTTTTGTTAAAACTTCTGAAGAGAAACTTTGCTATAAAAAATTAAATTAAAGTTAAAGTTAAAAAGTTCTTTCTAAAATCCTAAGAGAATTTAGTTTAACAATTTAAAAAAAAAGTATGTAAACTCTCTTAAACTGTTGCATTGTTGTTTTTAATTTAACAATTTGTTTTAAATTTAAACTTTATTTTTATTTAATATTTTTTCTAAATAACAAGAAAACACTTATACAAACGTGTAAAATAACCACAATTGTAGTGTTATTGAAAAAATATTCATATGTTTCTGTGTATGTGTGTGTGTATGTCTGTGTTTAAATGAATGTTCTCAAGTCATTGTTTGTAGGTATGTGTGTGTGTGTGTGTGTGCATATGAATATATATTTATTAAATAAAATTTCATAACTTTTGTTGTTCTGGTTTAAAGGATCGTGTTGTTGTTGTTGTTTTTTTCTTTCTCTAGTTTTTAATTTAACATTCTTCAGTTGACATAAACCCAACAGCATCAACAGCAAATGTATGAAGAAAACAATGAAAATTTTCATCAACTCTGGTACGAATGAATGTTGTTTTCATATTCAACTAGGAAAGGGAAATGCAAGAGTAAAACAAAGATGGCGCATTAGTTTCATAACAATTCATATATAACATCTTGTTTTAAACCTATATTTTGATGCTTTCCTTTTGGCCCATATTGTAGAAGTCATCTCGCACATTCTCTCTTGGTGAAGTTTGTTATTAAAAGTTTAATGAATTAAACTCTGTGTGAATGGAATAGAGGGAAAGAGACGTACGATTCCTCTTTTAGCATGTGTGTGCCGTGTGTTTAAATTTAAATTACCTTAAGTCCCTTTTATATATGTGTCACATTATTGTGTTATAAATGTGTGTGTGACTGTGAATGAGAATGTGTAGATTAATATTTGACTTTTCAAATTAACAACATGAACTCTGAGCATAAAAGGCAATTTAATTTCAACATTTTTTCTTTTATTTTTCCATCATGGTGAAGGTTGAAATCTTGAATAAAATTTTAATATTTTTAAAGAGAAAAGCGGAAAGAAGAGATGAAATCATTATGAAAGAGTATATTGGGTCAATTCTAATGATATATATTTTCTGTGGTTACAAAAAAGGGCCATAAGGCCTCCTAACGATTTTTTGGAAATTTTTCCAAAACTTTGAAACTGTTACAGATATTTTAATAACATTTTACCCAGTTTTAGCTGAAGTGTTTTCGAGTTGATATGGGAAACTTGTCAGAGTGGTAGGAGTCGGGCTTTCAAAGTTGGCCATTTCGGGTACATTGATTATTTTAATATTCGCCAAAACTTTATTTATGAATTGAGACAAAAGAAATTTTGTATCAATTCGGTAATAAAAAACAATTTTAAAACACGTTTTATAGGGATTGAGATTTTTGGGTATTTCCGTAATGAAAATTATTTGTTGCGATTTTATTCAATTTTATTTATTTTTGGTCCTACGAAACGAATTTAATCAGTGATTTTTTTGTTTTAATTTCCTGATTTATGACAAGTTTTTATATTATTATCTGAAATTTCAATTTAATATCATTATTCGTTTCAATTTTAGTCAATTTCATACATTAATATAATTTTTTTGGTCCTTCGAACCGGATATTATCAGAAATTCATTTCTTTTTGATATATTTCGTTCATTCTTTGAGTAAACCAAATATGCAATTATAAGATAATTATTTAATGAATAATGTTATAGGGTCCTTCAAAACGGATTTATAAATAATTTATGTTTTTGAGATTTTTTTTAAGTCCAGAAAATCGGATTTTGTCAATGTTTTATTTCCGTTAAAAAATTTGTTTTTCTTTCAAACTTTTAATGTATTTTTCTGCAACACTTTTACGGTATGCCGGACTGGATTTGTTAAATAAATTATTTAAAAGAGTTTTTACTCAAATAATTAGTTTTTTTCTGATCCTTCGAACCGGATTTTATCAAATTTTTCAGTCCTCCAAAGCCTTTACGGCAAATGAAATATATGACCATAAGATACTTAAGTGACTTATTCATTAAATTATTTATTTTATTTGGTACTTCGAACCGGATTTTACCAATATTTTATTTGTTGAAAATATTATATATACAACATCTGATTCGCAGGTTTGGCTTTGTTAGCAAAGTTAAATTCATAGTTTGAAATTAAAGGCAGTTACTATTTTAGTAAATAATATTATCTAGTCTTTCAAAAAAATTAAGACTTTAGTCCTTCAAACGAAACTCATATATAAGACAGTTTGTGATGAATAAAATATGGACACTTAAATACTCAAGGAGTTGTTTATTAAATAAGGAAATTAAATTAGTCCTTCGAACCAAACACTCTCCATAACATGTTGCTACTCTAGAGAGTTTTTTTCATTAAATAAATAATTTTATATGGTCCTTCGAACCGGATTTTATGCATAATTCAATGATTCTTTTATTTTTTTTTGTGAATTTTAAATCCTTGAAACTAAGTTCTTTTACAAGACAGGATGTGATAAATTATAAGACTCTCAAATACTTCAGAAATTTATTCATTAAATAATGAATTTTAATTGGTCCTTCAAATTAGATTTTGTCCATGACTCATCACATTTTTAATATCTTTAATTTAACAGTTACTTTAACCGTTTCTTGTCGCTTTTAATTTATCAGCATATTTTTAATGATTCATTTTTGAATTTTTGTCTTCATGACAGTTCAGTAAATAAAGGATTGTCTTGTGTCAAGGGAATCAGAAAATATAAAATCTGGTTTAATATAAAATATAACTTTTCAACTTAAAACTACTTTTATTTATTCTTCTCTTTGTTGTTGTTGCTGCTGCTTATTATTATTTTAAAACGATAAATATATATATACACATATATATATGTATACGCTTTATGATATTTTACATTAAACGCATATTCCCACGCTTCTTGTGAACGTATAATAAAGTTGAAAAGAAAAATCTTCCTGTCATTCCAATATTCAAAACCAAGTCAAACCCATAAAAATGTTATTTTGAATTCCTTTGGGGTTTTAAAACAGAAATTCGCTTATTTTATATAGATTTTATATTTATTATATATTTAGGTTTATTTATATATTTATAAACGTATATATAACGATTTTTAATGTTGATTTATATATATTTATTTATATAAAAACAAATAAGAATAATATTTTCAGCTGTGACGAATCTTAAATACCCTCCATCATTCACATTATATAAAAATTGTCTTAAAGATTTTCCACCGAAAAACAAAATATCCGATCATTATCCTGAATATCGATATCGGACAAGGATTCTATAAAAACTACAGCGAATTATGGAAACTTATTTTTCAATGTATCTATAAATATTGGTGCAGAGCCATACAACTTCATGGACATTTTTGTTAAAAAAACAAATAAGAATGCTATATTCGGCTATGCCGACTTTTCAGTACCCTCCATCACAAATGTCTGTTAAGTTAATACATTATGTTTCGTACATACACACCCTCACATACAACCACAAACGCAGACAACATTTAAACGTTTTTCTTAAATAAAATACAGAAACACCTAATGAGTCATAAAATCAGTTATATTTTTGACTATAACTATTTAAACTGAACCGATTTTTATAATGTTTGGAATGGTAATGAAGTACATATATTATGGCAAAATATTATAGCAAAATTTTCATTCTAATTTGTCGACTTTACGAAAGTTCTTCGCTTGAATTTACAGATTAAGATATCGGTTAATATCTTCTAATATGCTATACCCATTTTACTGGTTTTAAGTAGGAAAATTCTCCGGACTATAGCAGATAATAAGACCAAATTTCATTGACCTCTGTCAATTATTGTGAATGTGAGCGTATCAAAAACGTACAGATTGACAGGTTTAAGCAATTTTTTCGCTTGAACTTAGAAATTGCCTCAAATATCGGTCTATATCTTTTAAAATACTGAACCGACTTTGCTGGTTTTGAATAGGACACTTCTCAGGATTTCCCAGACAGAATTTCATTGTTAACTATTATGGTGTTAACAACAGGCAGATTGACAATTTTAAGAGAAATTTTCGTTTGAACTTAGAGGTTGCCTCAAATATCGGTCTATATCTTTTAAAATATTGAATCCATTTTGCTAGTTTTAAATAGGAAACTTCTCTGGACTATAACAAGTACTCAGACCAAATTTCATTGAGTTCTGTTGTTAATTATTGTGAACGAGAGAGTTAAAAAATGATTCCTTCTAAAAGTAACGCACACGGAATGACAAAGTTAACATAACCTCATCATCCATTGTGATGGTAGAGGGTATAATAAATATAAATCTCTATGAATGTATATGTATACAAATAAACATATGTAAGTATGTGTGTATAATATGCATCAATGATCACATGTACAGCTGCTTGTTTTTGTGTTTGTTTTATTGCAATCTTTATTATTTTTTTCCTCCTCTCTTTACATTTTTTAACGTTTATTTGTGATTCTTTTTTTGTTTTGTCTAAAACAAATATTTGCATTCAATAATAAAATGATACATACGGGTTTTGAAATGTTGGAGAAAAATATATATAAAAAAACACTAACACGATTTGATTTATATTTATTTATAATAAAATCGAAAGATAAATACATACACTCACACATGGATTTGCTTACATTAATATGTGTAATCCGGGCTTTAGTTTGAGGTGTGTCTTCTTATAGTTTCGAAAAGGCAGAAGATTTTTCAAATAAAATATTATTTATACCAGTTTTGTAATTGATCTTCTAACACAATCTGCTTATAACGACCATAATAATTATCAGATAAAATTCTGGCTTAAGTGGGAATTAGAAACAGTAATAAAAATAGAGAAAAAATAATAATTATAATTTACTTTTAATCCTTTATGGTCCTCTAAGAGGATCTTGAACATTTCATATTTTTGATCTAATTTGATCTAATTTTGATCGGGTCATATGAGATATGAAAGGTACTAAAACTATACTAATTGCTGCTTTGACCCTAACACGATCTATATCTATTTATAATAATCGTTAAAACTCCAAGGTTTATTTATATATTCATATCGAAAATGTATATAGTTTCTTCGCAGCTAGAATGCTAATCCTAGACTACTCTAAGCATATAAATTTCGTTATTTCCTTGTCTCTTAGAACCATTTGAAAATATATCTTATTTCTATATTTTCGTAGTCCAAAGGCATTTAACTTACATTTTTATATATTACCGATCCAAGAGCTTATTTGGATACACAGATTATATTTCAAGGATTTTTCAAGCTCTAGGCTATCTCTTCTGTAATGTATATCCGGTCTATATATGTTTCAATGGCACCATTTGGAACCTTACACATTTCTTAAATTTCAAATTGTTTATCTTCTATATAAAGCCGATAATATATATCTGGAATCTATTTGCAGTAGGCTATTATATCTATTCCGAATATCGCTTTATAACGGCCCCCCCAAACTTTCATTGCAACTGTTTTAGAAATCCCAAATTTACATAGTGCAATAGAAAATTGTTTAAACATATATATATTTTAGATTAAACTGAAGCATTGAGAATATATTTTTGGAATCTATTGACCCTATCTAGTCCCACTTCGGTTTCAATAAGACCATTATTGACTGCTTCCATATCCATTAAAATCAATGGAATTTTATTTTTTTCTCCATTTTGAAAAAGCAAAATTTTCAAAATTCTATTCGATTTCAAAAAAATTCTGAAAATATATTTTTTTGAATTTGCTTTGCCCAGTCTCTATGGTCCTGTTTATTCTGCCTCCATAACTCGATTGAAGTCTATCACAATGACCATTAAAATATATTGATATTTTTTTGGAATTTTGAAAAAAGTTTAAGTTTTAAAATTATATATCTTCGATCACGGAATGATGCTGAACAAAGGAAATATATTTTTGAAATCGACTAGATCTAGACTCCTAAGTCATAATCGCCACGTTTGTTCTAAACCCCCAATTTTTGTCTGTACCAATGCTCACGGAAACCAATTAAATAAGAAAATTTTGAAATGAATTATTATATATTTTGGATCCCTCAAGGCGCATAGCCAAAAAATATATATTTTTGAAATCTTCAAAACTTAGGCTACCAATTTTATTAATCCGATTAATGGCTGCCTGAATGCATTCCCAAATCAATAAGCTTTAAGTGCCATTTTGAACTTAAAACGAAATGCAATAAAACAATTTCAATTTAAAAAACAATTATATATCTTCGATCCCAGGTTTTATCTGATTAAGAGATATACATCTTTGGGATCAAGTGGTCCTTGGCTACATTCCATATCAGTCTTATCTTATTCACAAATTTCATAATAGACTTTGGGCACATTTGAGAATTGAAATTTGTTTTTGTCACAACTATTTTTTCCGATCTCAAGCTGAAGCAGTTATTTCCGATATTTTCCAGAACGAAACTAATTTCAAATTTGTGTGGACTAAAGTTTCTGTTTCTAAACGCTTCGGTTTCTGAAAATTTAGTTTAGCACATCAAAATTTTATTATTTTCCAATTTCAAAAAATATTATTCTTTAGTTGCGAATCCTGTTTTTTCCATTATTATAAAATTTGTCTAGTTGATTGTGTGTTACTTTTTTCGCAAGTTCCGTTAATAATAAAGACTCTGAAATTCCTTACTAAGCCGTTTTTAACCAACCAAACCAGACAGTCCGCCAACTTCCGTCTTAGCAAAAACATGAAAAATTCTTTAAAAGATGAAAAATACAAGAAAAAATGTCGGTGTATAATATCGCCGCACTAATTTTTGCATTTAACTATGAATCTCGTTTAATATTGTTATTCATTTTAGCACTTAAACATAATAAAATAGAAATATTTTTACTAATACTTTTTGCTTTCGAACAAATACAACGTTGCGATGCGTTATTAAAAGCATTAAAGTTACTAAAAGTGATACTTCTTTTTTTTCTTTAATGGAAAAGCGAGGCCAATGGGAAATTTATGTGCTGGGAGATTCTGGCAAAAAATCAGGAGGTCATTGATTTTGAAAGAAGTTTTTGTCAAATTTTATACTTCGAGAGTAAAGGAGATTTTGCAGCGAATGTGTTTAAGCGATGTTCGGTGCGAAGGACCCAAAACAAGTGGTATTGGATTATAATAAAACTCTTAAGATATAATCAGTTTTTTTCCAAGGACTGAGTTTGAAATCTTCTTAGCACATGAGAGACCAGAAAAAGGTTCGTAATAAAATTATTAAATATTTTCAATAAAACCCAACTTGGCCCTACAAAAAGTTGCCCAGTTGTCTGCCTTCAACTGCTTTCAATGTTATTAAACAGTACCGAGAGAACAGTTCGTTGATAGAAAACCTAGTAGAAGATATGGTCCATATGGTGTTTTTTAAGTCAAAACATTTAAGGCATTTTCAAAAGAGCGCCCAACACATTCGTTAGGAAAGCGGCTTAGCTAGATCAGTACTCGGACTATTTGATACGAAAAGTTAAAGCTAATGGAACTTTAAAAACATACTAGACTCAAAAAGTTCCTGGCAGGAACGCTGCCTAAAACGGAGCACGCAAATTGAGGTCGTTTTCTTCAAAGAAATATTTTTGCTGCAGAATGGATCACTAAATGGCAGATATTCCGCAACTTTCAGGTTAAAAATGTTATGTTGTCGAATGTTGAAGAAAAGTTTAGGACACAAAAGCAGTCAAAATTTCCCAAAAAGTTCTTGTTATTGCAAGCAACACACAGTAGCGGCAAAAGAAGCCAATCGTTTGTTACAATGGACTCTACAAATACCGAAATTTATATCAAGAAATGTTTACAAAAAATAAATAGTATTTTTTGTAAACATCTCTTGATGTTAATTTATAATAATTATTAATAAAACTTCATGATGTGTCCACTTATTATTGACTTGATTGGTCACTGTGGTAATCGAACCCTTGAGTGCTACAAGAACAATAATGTGGTACTTGTACAAAAGAGAGTTAAATTCTCCAAACCAACCAGACTAAACTGGTTAAGACCAGTTTAAAGATATTCAGCTTTTATTATAAGAGAATTAACAAGCACATAAAGGTATCCGAAAGAGTGTTAGATGTTAAACGGAGCTGGACTACCTGTTATAATAAAGTGACAGAAAGCATTAAAAAACGCCAAAGGAAGGGTTTCCGAAAAAGGTTCAAAATTTCATTAAAAGTGATTAAAACTGTCTCATTTGTGTTAAAATATATGTATGTTTAACATTTTTCGATCACACTCCCTAATAAAAAACTTTGTGAATTATTGTTCCTTCTATTACTCAGTAATTAATTCAGTAATGAAAACAACTTTAATGACATATAAAAAAATATAAAAAAGTCTTAAGCCGATATCCTGTTCGTAGGACCAGAACTAAATTAAGATGTTTGAAAAGTGACTATTCCATTCATTACCTAGTAATTAACAAGGAAATAAGTGTATTGAATAAAATATAAGCGATATCCTATGCGAAGGACCAAGACGTATTTGATAATACAGTATAATTGAAAATAAGAGAAGAAGGTCTGTTTTGGGACTATAAATTACAAATTGTGAAAAGTATTAAACTAATATTCGGTTGGTAGAACCAATAAAGAATAAAGAAATAGATATTAGACCATAATATGACTCATCCATTACCTGGTAATTAATAAAGTAATCAGATAAAATATAAAACTATCAGAAATTCTTTCCTTCACCAAATTTCCTATTGACATTCTTGGCTTTTTTCCCGTTTCTTTGCTACTGAAATTATGTAACTTTCCGTTACAAGTTTCCTCAAGTTTGATTTTATTTTAGTATCAAAAAAGAGATGTAGCTGGTCTCGTACATGCTATTTTACATATCGCAAAAAAATAAAACAACTTGCTAAAAACAACTGCTGCGTTTTATTTTTAATTCTTTTTCGTGTTCCAGTCATTATGCCAGAGTATGGCGAAGCGTGCGTTTACGCTGCAGTAAAAGCTTAGAATTTATAATATTTAAAAATAGATGTTGTTGCGCTTAAGTTTTTGTGTGCCTGAGAATATTTATAAATTTTAATGCATAAATACATATATATACATATATACACATATACATGTATATATATATTTCATTTTAGGAATGTTGTTTTATAGCTTAAGCGGCTGCTGATATTTGCGCTTTTTTTCCCCATTTTAATAATAAAATTCTTTTGCCTCTTTAAGGTTAGTTACCTTTTATAATGATAGCAACAATTTTTCTTCTGGAATTTTTGTTATTTGAGAGAAATGAAATTCAAATAAAGATGTTCTGGTCAGAAATGAAGTAAATATGAAAATATTTTTGGTGTTTAAAGAAAATTATAATAAATAAGTGGATTATTACGGTTTTCTTGCATTTTTTCCGCTTTTTTTTATGCCCTCTATCACCACAAGTGGTGAAGGGGGCTTGTTAACTCTGTCATTCCGTGTGTAACGTTAAGAAAGAATCATCTCAGACCCCATAATGTATATATATTCTTACACCAAATCAAAATCTAAGTCGATTTATCACATCCACAATAATTGACAGAGCTCTATGAAATTTGGCCTGAGTATTTGCTTTAGTCTTGTAAAGTTTCCCATTTGAAACCAGCAAAATCGATTCAGTATGTTAAAAAATATAGACCGATAGCTGAGGCAACATCTAAATTCAAGTGGAGAACTTTCGTAAAATTCTTAATCAAAAATCAACAAATTGGAATGTAACTTTGGTATAATATTAAGTTATATGTACCTTATCACCATAACAAAAATTGCCAAAATCGGTTCAGTAGAAAAAAGTTATAGTCAAAAATATAACTAATTTTATGACTCATTAATATTATACGTTGTGAATGGTATGTGTTTGTGTGGGGGTGTGTATGTGTACGAACCTAACGTATATACTTCAAACGACTTTGTTTTGGAGGGTATTAAAGATTCGGCATAGCGGAATCTTCATATAACCTTCTTACTTGTTTAATATTTAAATAAATTAAAATCAACCCGTTCTTATGCCTTTTTCCGCAAGAAGAGAAAAAAAGAGTAAAAAGTTTAAAGTCGGAGAAATTCTTAGAAACTCTTTTTTCCATTATAAAAATTTAAGAAGGAATTTTCCAGCAGAAGGCAGGAGGAAATTTGATCATTTTGTTCCCTAAAGTTTTAAATCATCTTTTGAAAACTTTATTTCTTTCGCTATAAAGTTGACAAAAAGTTTCCTGTAATTTAAAGAAAAATAAATATTTCCCGCTTGTAATTATGTTCTAATCCCCCCTCGTATTAATTTATATTGTGTGTGTGTATGTAAGTGTTTCAGTGTTCTTAACAAACTATTGCCTATTTGCTGGCAAAAAAATTTCAAAATTAAAACAAAATATTGCATACCCTTGGGCTGTTAATAGAAAACAATAAAGTTGTATACTATAGACCGTTATTATTTTCTATATTTGTTTTTATTGCTGTTTTTCCGAAAATGAGTTTCCTTTTGTTTCCGTTTTTCTTGGGCAAAAGCGAAAAAAAGTGTTTTTTTTCTCTCTCTCTCTCCTTCTCGCTTTATACTCTTGATAATTAAAGTTTTAAAATGAAATTGTTTTTTCTAACAAAATTTTCATTAATTTATGTTTCTTATTTTCTCGTTTAAGATTTTGCTGTAAAATTTGTATAAATAAATTTTAAAAAATTTAATTAATTTATTAGAAAATTTATTTGTTTTGTTATCCCCCTAATAATTAATACAAATTCGTAAATGCTTTTTTTATACCCTTCACCATCACAAAGGTATTTCAACTTTGTCATTCCGTGTGTTAAGCTAAGAAGAAATCTTATTAGACCCCATAATGTGTATATATTATTTAGCTAAGTCAGTCTGTCTGTCCGCCTAATTGCCTCTCCGTCTGCCTGTTCTTGACACGCTCACATCCACAATAGTTGACATACCTCAATGAAATTCAGCCTGAGTATTTGTTATTGTTCTGAGAAGTTTCTTATTTAAAATCAGTAAAAATCGCTACCATATATTTCGAGATATAGACCAATATCTGAGGCAACCTCTAAGTTCAAGCAAAGAACTCTGATAAAATTGTTGATTATAAAACGAGAGATTAGATTAGAATTATGCCATAACATGAAGTTACATATACTTCATTGACATTCCAATAATTATCAAAATCGGTCCAGTAGGAAAAAGAAGTTATAGCCAAACGTATAACTCATTTTATAACCCATTTAGTGTTCCTGTGTTGTGCTTAAGAAAAACTTGTTTATATTGTATACGTCTGTGAGAGTGTATGCACGTAAAAGAACGTACTTACCTCAAACGCATTTGTGGTGAAGGGTATTGAAGATTCGCATAGCCGAATATAGCATTCTTAGTTGTTTATTTATAAATCGTCATTGATTTAATATAATTTTTGTTTTTGGAGTGCACCGCCGTGAATTTTTAAAATGTTTGAAAACGTGATAATTGTACCATTTTTCGTTGTTGTTCTTTAATTAAATACATTTTGCTGTACTGCTGCTGCTGCTGCTGCTGCCGCTGTTATTATGATTATTATTGTTTTCATTTCATTATTATTTGCATTCAATTAAAATAATGCCATTATACAAAATTTGTTTATGTTTATAGAGATTTTTTTTTAATTATTTATTGAATTATACTTATTTATTAAGCAAATATTTTATAATCAACTAAAAATGGGTATGGTTATGTTTATTTCTATTTTAACCCACTAAATGCAATGATGAAGTAAGCATAATAAAAAAAAACAATTGGGTTAGTGGTTCTCAATCCCGCTAAAAGTGGAGAGTGCAAGTGAAACATTTGAAAAGCAATTAAAATTTGGTTTTCAATAAAAATGAATTATTTAAAAGATTAAGTGATTTTAAACCCGTTTAGGAGAAGATAATTTAATTTTTTTTTAATTATCTTCTCAATTAAATATTTGATCAATTAGACGAAGGAGTGAAATTAAAATAAAAATATCAGCAATCAGTGTTTTGTGCTCAATGAAATAGTTCTTAATGGATGTTGATTTTTAGTTCTTTTGGATGAGAGATTTTATATTGAAACTATTAAAACGAGTTGGTTATAGATGATCTATTTGGCGAACGAGTGAAATGTTAATACAAATATCTGTGATCAATGTTTTTTCTCAATAAAGTACTTTTAAATGGATGGTGATTTGAACTCTTTTCGGATTTTTGTTCTCAATAAATTTAAGTTATTTAAATGAGTAACTAATTTTTAATCCATTAGATCACCGAGTAAATTCTTATGAAGAATATATGCGATCAGTATTTTATTTTCACTAAAAAAAGTCTTAATTGAATTGTGGATTATTTCTAAGCCAACAGGTGAAAGAGTGAATTGTAAAATGTAAACATTTTGTTCTCTATAAAACTACGCAGAGAACTGAAAATATTTTTTAGTGAAATGTGATCCATTAGTTGAAGTATTGAAGTTGGTAATACAAATATCTGCAATCTGTATTTTGTTCTCTGTGAGCTACTGTTTTGGTATCGCTCAATTTTTAAGACGGATAAT
>PYHX02000045.1:0-25214 GCA_004302925.2 Cochliomyia hominivorax | reverse complement strand
GAAAAAAATAAAATTCCATTGATTTTAATGGATATGGGAAGCAGTCAATAATGGTCTTATTGAAACCGAAGTGGGACTAGATAGGGTCAATAGATTCCAAAAATATATTCTCAATGCTTCAGTTAATCTAAAATATATATATATATGTTTAAGCAATTTTCTATTGCACTATGAAAATTTGGGATTTCTGAAACAGTTGCAATGAAAGTTTGGGGGGGCCGTTATAAAGCGATATTCGGAATAGATATAATAGCCTAGTGCAAATAGATTCCAGATATATATTATCGGCTTTATATAGAAGATAAACAATTTGAAATTTAAGAAATGTGTAAGGTCCAAATGGTGGCCCATTGAAACATATATAGACCGGATATACATTATAGAAAGATAGCCTAGAGCTTGAAAAATCCTTGAAATATAATCTGTGTACCCAAATAAGCTCTTGGATCGGTGATATATACAAATTAAGTTAAATGCTTTTGCACTATGAAAATATAGAAATAAGAGGAATTTTCTAATGGTTCTAAGAGTCTAGGAAATAACGAAATTTATATGCTTAGAGTAGTCTCGGATTAGCATTCTAGCTGCGAAGAAACTATATATATTTTCGATATGAATATATAAATAACCTTGGAGTTTTAACGATCATTAGAAGTAGATATAGATCGTGTTTGGGTCAAAGCAGCAATTAGTATAGTTTAAGTACCTTTCAGAAATATATCTCATATGACCCGATCTAGTATGAGATCAAAAGTATAGCATTTCAAAAAAAATCTTCTCATATCAAAATATAAAGTGTTTCAAGATCCTCTTAGAGGTCCATAAAGGATTAAAAGTAAATTATAATTATTATTTTTCTCTATTTTTATTACTGTTTCTAATTCCCACTTAAGCCAGAATTTATCTGATAATTATTATGGTCGTTATAAGCAGATTGTGTTAGAGATCAATTACAAAACTGGTATAAATAACATTTCATTTGCAAAATCTTCTGCCTTTTCGAAACTATAAGAAGGACACACCTCAAACTAAAGCCCGGATTACACATATTAATGTAAGCAAATCCATGTGTGAGTGTATGTATTTATCTTTCGATTTATTATAAATAAAATATAAATCAAATCGTGTTAGTGTTTTTTTATATATATTTTTCTCCAACATTTCAAAAACCCGTATGTATCATTTTATTATTGAATGCAAATATTTGTTTTAGACAAAACAAAAAAGAATCACAAATAAACGTTAAAAATGTGAAGAGAGGAGAAAAAAATATAAAGATTGCAATAAAACAAACACAAAAACAAGCAGCTGTACATTTGTGTTTGTGTGTGTATGTTCAATGAGTAAATTTACATTTGAATCTAAATCATTGATGCATATTATACACACATACTTACATATGTTTATTTGTATACATATACATACATAGAGATTTATATTTATTATACCCTCTACCATCACAATGGATGAAGAGCATATATTAACTTTGTCATTCCGTGTGTGTTACGCTTAGAAGGAATCATCTCAGACCCATAATGTATATATATTCTTGGATCAAATCAAAATCTGAGTCGATTTAGCAATATCCGTTTGTCTGCTTTTTTAACTCTCTCGTTCACAATAATTAACAATAGAACTCAATGAAATTTGGTCTGAGTACTTGTTATAGTCCAGAGAAGTTTCCTATTTAAAACTAGCAAAATGGGTTTAGTATTTTAAAAGATATAGACCGATATTTGAGGCAACCTCCAAGTTCAAGCGAAAATTTTCTTTGTTAACGTTGTTAACACTCTGTTATCCACAATAATTACCATAATAGTTAACAATGAAATTCTGTCTGGGAAATCCTGAGAAGTGTCCTATTCAAAACCAGCAAAGTCGGTTCAGTATTTTAAAAGATATAGACCGATATTTGAGGCAATTTCCAAGTTCAAGCGAAAAAAATTGCTTAAACCTATCAATCTGTACGTTTTTGACACGCTCACATTCACAATAATTGGCAGAGGTCAATGAAATTTGGTATTATTATCTGCTATAGTCCGGAGAATTTTCCTACTTAAAACCAGTAAAATGGATATAGTATATTAAAAGATATAAACCGATATCTGAATCTGTAAATTCAAGCGAAAAACTTTCGTAAAATCGACAAATTAGAATGAAATTTTGCTATAATATTATGCCATAATATATGTACTTCATTACCATTCCAAAAGTTATTAAAATCGGTTCAGTTTAAATAGTTATAGCGAAAAATATAATTGATTTTATGACTCATTAGGTGTTTCTGCATTTTATTTAAGAAAAGCATTTAAATGTTGTCTGCGTTTGTGGGTGTATGTGGGAGTGTGTATGTACGAAACATAATGTATTAACTTAACAGAGATTTGTGATGGAGGGTACTGAAAATTCGGCATAGCCGAATATAGCATTCTTATTTGTTTTTTTTTTTTATAGAATTGGCCATTCAAATCTTTGGCTCTGCACCAATATATATAGATACATTGAAAAATAAGTTTCCATAATTCGCTGTAGTTTTTATAGAATCCTTGTCCGATATCGATATTCAGGATAATGATCGGATATTTTGTTTTTCGGTGGAAAATCTTTAAGACAATTTTTACATAATGTGAATGATGGAGGGTATTTAAGATTCGTCACAGCTGAAAATATTGTTCTTATTTGTTTTTATATAAATAAATATATATAAATCAACATTAAAAATCGTTATATATACGTTTATAAATATATAAATAAACCTAAATATATAATAAATATAAAATCTATATAAAATAAGCGAATTTCTGTTTTAAAACCCCAAAGGAATTCAAAATAACATTTTTATGGGTTTGACTTGGTTTTGAATATTGGAATGACAGGAAGATTTTTCTTTTCAACTTTATTATACGTTCACAAGAAGCGTGGGAATATGCGTTTAATGTAAAATATCATAAAACGTATTTATATGTGTATATATAATTATCGTTTTAAAATAATAAGCAGCAGCAACAACAACAAAGAGAAGAATAAATAAAAGTAGTTTTAAGTTGAAAAGTTATATTTTATATTAAACCAGATTTTATATTTTCTGATTCCCTTGACACAAGACAATCCTTTATTTGCTGAACTGTCATGAAGACAAAAATTCAAAATGAATCATTAAAAATATGCTGATAAATTAAAAGAGAGAAGAAACAGTTCAAGTAACTGTTAAATTAAAGATATTAAAAATGTGATGAGTCATGGATAAAATCTAATTTGAAGGACCAATTAAAATTCATTATTTAATGAATAAATTTCTGGAGTATTTGAGAATCTTATAATTTATCACATCTTTCTTGTAAGAAAACTTAGTTTCAAGGACTTAAAAATCACAAAAAAAAATAAAGAATCATTGAATTATGCATAAATCCGGTTCGAAGGACCATACTAAATTATTTATTTAATGAAAATAACACTCTAGAGTATATAAGCAACATGTTATGGAGAGTGTCTGGTTCGAAGGACTAATTAAATTTCCTTATTTAATAAATAACTCCTTGAGTATTTAAGTGTCCTATAATCTTCATATTTTATTCATCACAAACTGTCTTATATATGAGTTTCGTTTGAAGGACTAAAGTCTTTAATTTTTTTTGAGGGACTAGATAATATTATTTACTAGAATAGTAACTGCCTTTAATTTCAAACTATGAATTTAACTTTGCTAACAAGGCCAGACCTGCGAATCGGATGTTGTATATATAATATTTTCAACAATTGAAGTATTGGTAAAATCCGGTCGAAGGACCAAATAAAATAAATAATTTAATGAATAAGTCACTTAAGTATCTTATAGTCATATATTTCATTTGCCGTAAAGGCTTTGGAGGACTGAAAAATTTGATAAAATCCGGTTCGAAGGATCAGAAAAAAACTAATTATTTGAGTAAAAACTCTTTTTAAATAATTTATTTAACAAATCCAGTCCGGCATACCGTAAAAGTGTTGCAGAAAAATACATTAAAAGTTTGAAAGAAAAACAAATTTTTTAACGGAAATAAAACATTGACAAAATCCGATTTTCTGGACTTAAAAAAAATCTCAAAAACATAAATTATTTATAAATCCGTTTTGAAGGACCCTATAACATTAACCATTAAATAATTATCTTATAATTGCATATTTGTTTTACTCAAAGAATGACCGAAATAAATAAAAAAAGAAATGAATTACTGATAATATCCGGTTCGAAGGACCAAAAAAATAAAATTAATGTTTGAAATTGACTAAAATTGAAACGAATAATGATATTAAATTGAAATTTCAGATAATAATATAAAAACTTGTCATAAATCAGGAAATTTAAACAAAAAAATCACTGATTAAATTCGTTTCGTAGGACCAAAAATAAATAAAATTGAATAAAATCGCAACAAATAATTTTCATTACGGAAATACCCAAAAATCTCAATCCCTATAAAACGTGTTTTAAAATTGTTTTTTATTACCGAATTGATACAAAATTTCTTTTGTCTCAATTCATAAATAAAGTTTTGGCGAATATTAAAATAATCAATGTACCCGAAATGGCCAACTTTGAAAGCCCGACTCCTACCACTCTGACAAGTTTCCCATATCAACTCGAAAACACTTCAGCTAAAACTGGGTAAAATGTTATTAAAATATCTGTAACAGTTTCAAAGTTTTGGAAAAATTTCCAAAAAATCGTTAGGAGGCCTTATGGCCCTTTTTTGTAACCACAGAAAAATATATATCATTAGAATTGACCCAATATACTCTTTCATAATGATTTCATCTCTTCTTTCCGCTTTTTTCTTTAAAAATATTAAAATTTTATTCAAGATTTCAACCTTCACCATGATGGAAAAATAAAAGAAAAAATGTTGAAATTAAATTGCCTTTTATGCTCAGAGTTCATGTTGTTAATTTTGAAAAAGTCAAATATTAATCTACACATTCTCATTCACAGTCACACTCACATTTATAACACAATAATGTGACACATATATAAAAGGGACTTAAGGTAATTTAAATTTAAACACACAGCACACACATGCTAAAAGAAGAATCGTACGTCTCTTTTCCTCTATTCCATTCACACAGAGTTTAATTCATTAAACTTTTAATAACAAACTTCACCAAGAGAGAATGTGCGAGATGACTTCTACAATATGGGCCAAAAGGAAAACATCAAAATATAGGTTTAAAACAAAGATGTTATATATGAATTGTTATGAAACTAATGCGCCATCTTTGTTTTACTCTTGCATTTCCCTTTCCTAGTTGAATACGAAAACAACATTCATTCGTATCAGAGTTGATGAAAATTTTCATTGTTTTCTTCATACATTTGCTGTTGATGCTGTTGGGTTTATGTCAACTGAAGAATGTTAAATTAAAAACTAGAGAAAGAAAGAAAACAACAACAACAACACGATCCTTTAAACCAGAACAACAAAAGTTATGAAATTTTATTTAATAAATATATATTCATATGCACACACACACATACCTACAAACAATGACTTGAGAACATTCATTTAGACACAGACATACACACACACACATACACAGCCACATATGAATATTTTTTCAATAACACTACAATTGTGGTTATTTTACACGTTTGTATAAGTGTTTTCTTGTTATTTGGAAAAATATTTAATAAAATAAAGTTTAAATTTAAAACAAATTGTTAAATTAAAAACAACAATGCAAACAAGTTTACATACTTTTTTCTAAATGGTTAAACTAAATTCTCTTAGGATTTGTAGAAAGAACTTTTTAACTTAAGATTTTTTTATAGAAAAGTTTCTCTTAAGAACTTTTAACAGAAAATTTTCTCTTAAGAACTTAAAATAGAAAATTTTATGTTAAGAACTTTGTATGTATATAAGAATTTCAAGAATTTCTTATAAAAAATTCTCTTAAGAACATTTTATAAAATATTTCTTTTAAGAACTTTTATAGGAAAGTGTTTCTTAAAAAATTTTGATAGAAAAGTTTCTCTTAAGAACATTTTATAGGAAATTTCCTCTTAAAAACTTCGTATAAAATTTTTCTCTCAAAAACTTTTCATAAAAAAATTCTCATTTAAAAATTGTGTTGAACATTTACTTTAACAAACTTTTTATAGAACAGTTTCTCTTTATAACTTGTTATAAAAACTTTTGTTTTAATTTTTTGTACAACAATTCCTGCTAAGATATTTTCAAAGACAATTTCAATATCTCTTCAGGCAAAATTTTCTAAAGAAATTAAGAGAATAATTTCTCTTAATTTTTTTTTTCCGAAAAATTTCTCTCAATATTTTTTTCATAAAAATTTCTCTTTATTTTTTGTTTTAATTTTTTGTACAACAATTCCTCCTAAGATTTTTTCAAAGACAATTTCATTATCTCCCCAGGCAAAATTTTCCAAAGAAATTAAGAGAAAAATTTCTCATAATTTTTTTTCAGAAAAATTTCTCTTATTTTTTTTCAGAAAAAAATTTCTTTATTTTTTTTTTTTTTGTTTAGAAAAATTTCTCTTAATTTTTTTCATAAAAATGTCTCTTCATTTTTAGAAAAATGTTTTTGAAAAAATTTCTTTTATTTTTTTTTAGAAAAAATATATTATTTTTCTTTTAAAAAAATTTATCTTATTTTTTTCAGAAAAATTTCTCTTAATTTTTTTTTCAGAAAAATTTCTCTTAATATTTTTTCATAAAAATTTCTCTTAATTTTTTCAGAAAAATTTCTCTCAATGTTTTTGAAAAAATTTCTTTTATTTTTTTAGAAAAAAATTTCTTATTTTTCTTTTAAAAAAATTTCTTTTTATATTTTTTATAAAAATTTCTTTCAATGTTTTTGAAAAAAATCTCTTATTAAAAAACAAATCTTAATATTTTAGAAAATTTATTTTTTTGAAAAAATTTTCTTTATTTTTTACAGAAAATTAATTGTACTTTTTTAGAGAAAAGTCTGGACTATATAGAGACTGTAGTGTAGACTATATACAGATTTTTGTCTGGACTATATACAGACTATAGTCTGGTCTGTATACAGACTTTAGTCTGGACTATATACAATCTATAGTCTGAACTATGTACAAACCATATCCTGAACTTTGAACATTATCCTATACAAATTTCTCTTAAAATATATTAACAGAAAAGAATCTCTTAAACAAGATTTAAAGTATAAAATTTTGTAGACCATAATAACCATTGAAATATAACACTTCATTTCCTTCCTCTTTTAATTTATTTAATTTTAAATAATTAATTTTTATTTAAATTCCTGCTCCGGCCTTAATAACAATATCAATTTTAAACAATATTCTAAAATGCAACAATTAATAAAGTGGTAAAATGTTGTGGTTTCTCACAATTTTCAATAAAATTCAAAATGCTATACTTTTCGACTCATACAAAACACCACAAAGTATGCTATACATATGGATGACAACAATAAAGTTAGAAATTTATGTTAGAAATTAAATGTAGCAATCACATTCACATGAACATACATACGTACATGAGCATAAACATATTTAGGGGAATTTCTCTTCCCTTCCCTTCTCTCTCTCTCTCTCGTTCTCGTCTCTCTTTTTCCCTCATACACTTAAGTAAAATGCTTTATAAAAACCTTAACTAGAATGTCGTTTATATTTTTCTCCCAACGTCCCATTTTCACATTCTTTTTTTTTCGCAAAATGAAACGTAAATTATGTTAATATTTTCATTTTCTTGTATCTCTTGTTAGAGAGCATAATATATGTTGGTATGTGTGAATTTAAATATGTATCTGTATCAGTGCTAATGTAACCATAGATACTTTAGCATATTTTTAGGAATTCTAATTTAAATTTTCAGGAAAATGAATCCTAAAGAGAATAAATTTATATATTTTTTTTTTCAAATTTCGAAAAAAGTGAGTTTCGGAAGAACGGAAGTGAATTTTATGGATTTTAGGATTTTGTTCAACACAATATTGTGATGGTTTTTCTTAAAAGTAAATTAATTTTTAATGAAGCAGAGAATTTTTTTTATTGGGAGAGAAGGAGGGAGGGGATAAAAGCATAAATTATATAGTTTTCGTTTCTTTTTTTTAAATGGTGAATGGCAATAATTTTCGGATTTTAATGTGTGTGAGTGCATGATATATGGGATTAAGGAAGGTCTGAATTAAACTGGTGAAAGAGAACTTCAATGAGTTTTCAGTTTCGGTAATGTTTTCTGCTTGTTCTCAAAGCTCTTCTGGTAGACTCTTAGAATTTTATAGACTCTTCCTTTTTCAAGTTCTCTTCAGGAAATTTATTTTATAAAAAAATTATTTTCTTCTAGAAACTTTTTATCTAAGATTTTTTTAACAGAAAAAAATTCTCTTTTAAATTTTTTTATAGAAAAAATTTTTTTTAGAATTTTTTATAGAAAATTAATTTTCTTTTAGAAATTTTTTATAGAAAAAATTCAGTTTGAAATATTTTTAAAGAAAAATATTCTCTTTTGGATTTTTATAAAAAAAAATATTTTTTTAGAAAAACTTGTTTTACGGAAAAAATTTCTCCTATGGAAATTTTTTCTAGAAAAAAATATGTCTTTTAAAAATTATAGATCATTTTTTTATAGTAAGAAATTTCTCTTTTGGAAATAAAAAATTTCACTTCTGGAACATTTTTTTAAATAAAATTGCTCTTCTGGACAAAATTTTATACAAAGAATATTCGGTCTAATATCTGGTCTACATTGTAGTCTACATTCTGTCTGCATTTAATCTATATTCTGATGTATTATTTAGTCTATGTTTTAATCCATATTCTGGTCTACATTTTTCTTTCTATTCTGGTCTTTATTTAATCTATATTCTTGTCCTAAATTAAGTCTATATTCTGATCTATATTATAGCTTTTATTCGGGTTTATATTTTAACCTATATTCCGGTCATTATTTAATCTATATGCTGATGTATTATATAGTCTATATTCTAGTCCATATTCTGGTTTACATTTTTGTCTCTATTCTGGTCTATGTTCTAATCGGTATTCTGGTCTGTATTCTGTTCATAACCTTGTCCTTTTTCCAGTCTATATTCTTATTTATATTTTTGTCTATATTCTGGTCTTTATTAAACCTATATTCAGGTCTATAATTTAGTCTATATTCTGATCTATATTTTATCTATATTCTGGCCTATATCCTAGTATATGTTCTGGTCAATATTCTATTCTATTCTATTCTATTCTATTCTATTTATTCTGCTATATAGTATAGTTTATTATATGGTCTATACTATAATATATTTATGTATCTATCTATCTATCTATCTATCTATCTATCTATCTATCTATCTATCTATCTTTCTATCTATCTATCTATCTATCTATCTATCTATCTATCTATCTATCTATCTATGACAGTTGACAAGGGATATTTTAAGAATTTCATAATCAAAAATGTCATAATATAATTTTATATAAATATTAATTTTTTCTTTTATTTCTTTTTACAGCTCACATTTCTATCTTTTCTATCTATCTATCTATCTTTCTATCTATCTATCTATCTATCTATCTATCTATCTATCTATCTATCTATCTATCTATCTATCCATCTATCCATCCATCTATCCATCCATCTATCCATCCATCTATCTATCCATCTATCCATCCATCTATCTATCTATCTATCTATCTATCTATCTATCTATCTATCTGATTATCTATCTATCTGATTATCTATCTATCTATCTATCTATCTATCTATCTATCTATCTATCTATCTATCTATCTATCTATCTGATTATCTATCTATATATCTATATATCTATATATCTATATATCTATATATCTATATATCTATATATATATATCTATCTATCTATCTATCTATCTATCTATCTATCTATCTATCTATCTATCTATCCATCTATCCATCTATCTATCCATCTATCCATCCATCCATCTATCTATCTATCTATCTATCTATCTATCTATCTATCTATCTATCTATCTATCTATATATCTATCTATCGATATGTAAATATCTAGTATCAAGTATATATTCTGTTTTATAGACTAGTCAATATTCTTGTCCATAATTTAGTCTACAGGAAAGCCTCCTAACAAATTTCTTTGCGAAAACTGTAAAGTTCACTTGGATCTTTGAAGTGTCTTTAAATGGAATTTAAAATACCTCAACAACTACATGTTTCTCTTTTCATAATTTTGAATCGTTTTTCCCATTTTTTATCATCATTAATAAAAAAAAATATTTAAATAATTAATTTCATTCATGATTTCAAATTAAACATTTAATAATAATGAATCGACCACCCAATTTACACCAAAACTTCATTAATATTCCATATTAATTATTTACATATCAAAATGAAGTGACCTCCTCTATACTTTACATGAATGTAAAATTAAAAATTAAAAAAAACATGATAAATTCATCTTTAAAATGTCAACAAAATATTAAAACAACAGGTTTTTTAAATAATAATTTTATGAAAAAAAAATATAAAATATTTGTAATAATTAAGAAAAATGTTCAACATTAATTTCGATTCAATGAAGCAAAGATGGCGGCGTTTAACGAAGAAGATTTACACAAGAAAATAAAAGATGAAACAAACAAAAAACCAGCAAAAATTCGGTTATGCCGATTCTTCAATACCCTCCACCACAAATGAGTGTGAAGTAAATACATTATGTTTCTTACATACACAGTCACACATACACTAACTTATATAAAAGTTTTTCATAAATATAACACGGAACACCAAATGAGTCATTAGAATATCAGTTAAATTTTTGTCTATAACATTTCTTTATACTGAACCGATTTTGATAATTTTTGAAATGGTTATGAAGTACTATATGAACTTAGTATTATGGAAAATTTTCATTCTAATTTATCGATTTATAATTGACAATTTTACAGAAGTTCCTCGCTTGAGCTTAGAGGTATCGGTATATATTTTTTAATAAACTGAACCGATTTTGCTGGTTTTAATTAAGAAACTTCTCAGCACTTTAACAATAACTTAGGCTTAATTTCGTTGAGCTCTGTCAATTTTTGTTGATGTAAGTGGACGAACAACAGACAGACAGACGGACATAGCATTGTGCGGTCTGAGATGACTCCTTCTTATCGTTACACACGGAATGACAAAGTTAATATATCCTCTTCACCATAAGTGGTGGTGGAGGGTAGAATAACAGGATTTTTATATATTTGATAATATTGAGCAATTGAGTAACTGACTGGCTGACTGACAGACAGGCAGACAGTCTTGTCTTCTATGAAATTTAACAGATAATTAATTTATTTAATAAAATATAAATAAATATTTACGTTTTCTACACCAAAAAGTTACGTGAAAAATGCATTTTGCTTTTTAAACAAAAAAAGTTAATTTTAATTTAATTTGATTTCTTTCTTTTCTTTTACACACAAAGAATTGTGGTAAATGTGGCCGAGGAGAGAAGTTTTTGTATCTACCTTTCAAGGAGCAATGACTTTATTTAAAGTTAATTTGTTTTTACAGAGGTTAAAGGGCGTATTGTATATTTACCCAACAAATTGCAATAAGTTTACATGACTGATTGATGATGAAGTGGGAAATTATTATTTAAAAAACTTTTTAATTCTCTTTTAATGGTTTACATGTTGTAAAAAAGAATCGAACTAAAATAAAACTGTTTAAAAGAATTGTTTACATGATGTAAAGAAGAATCGAACTAAAATAAAACTGTTTAAAAGAATTGTTTACATGATGTAAAGATAATATAAAATTCAATTGTTTACATCATTCGAGTGAAATTTGAACCAAAATCAACTAATCAGATCTAATTTAGCTGAATCTTGCGGGGTCCTATTTGTTATAGACGTCCATTATGTGTTATTCAACATGTCCGTTCAATTGTATCGTTAATTGAGTCCACGTTCTCCTAACATGAAGTCAATATATTGGTATATATTCCGGTCCTATATATTTAGATCTATATTCTGGTCTACGTTTTAGTCTATTATCTTGTATATGTACTATATAACTATATATAACAGAATATTGTCCAGAACATGTATTCTGGTACATGTTCTGGACAATATTCTGTTATATAATATATTCTATATTCTAGTTTATCTTTTTATACACTATTCTATATTTTTGTTTATTCTAGTATATAGACTAGTCTATATATGTAATATCTATTGACTAGTCTATATTCTGGTCTATATTTTAGTCTGTAGTCTAATTCCTATTCTATTCTACATGACATTATATTGTCCCCATAGCAGTAATATTTTAATGATCTATATTATAGCCTTTAGTGTAATACATTCCAGTCTATTGTTTTATCTATAATTTATTCTTTAAACCTGTCACTCTCCCCACTACAAAATCCAAATAATTCCATCTTATTTTTCCAATGGGGATGAAGATGAATCTTCTATTAAAATATAATTAAATTTTATCTATGACAACGACAAATGATAAAACTTAAATCCAAAAACATATGTAACAAAATATACTTTTATATTATATCTAAACAAACACATACTTACATAAATGACAATACACACATAAGTATATGTTACATATGTAATTAAATGCTGAACTTATATAACAATAAATCGAATTGAATTTTAATTAAAAAATTTTCACAAAATATCAGCAAGAAAAACCAAAATGATACACATCATTTGGTTTAAAAGGAGCTGGCTTTACCCGGTGTTCTTTGCTGCATAAAAATTATCCTTAGTCCCAGATCTCGAAAGAAGTTTCACAAATCACGACATATATAAAAACATTTCATGGCGAAATTGGGATTGATTTTGTCAAATCCCTTTGACCCAATCCATTCTAAAATTTTCCAGTGATAGCGTTTCATAGGAAAGTGTCAAAATTTAGACCAATTTTTTGGTATATACTGGGTCAGTTCTGCTTTTTTCTTTGTGTCACCACATTCTCCATCCATTGCTTCTCTTAAAACTGTTTTATAGGAAAATTATTGGGACTGAATTTCCTCCTGCAATAGTTTTAAGAAGAGTACCATGCACCTATCTGTCCTATACCTTTTCACTACAGCAATTCTTTAAGAAAGTGAATGACGAAATCTTCCTACCATCACTTCAATAGTCCTTAAGATGTACGATAATCAATATATTTGCTTAATATGGGTGCTAACTTCCTCCTGGTTCTACTACACTACATTTTGTTCAGTAAAACAGCCCCTTAAGAAAGTGATTGAGACCAAATTTAAAAATTCTTGCTGTTAGAGCTCTTTGGATATTCGATTATCAATATTTGCATTGTATGGGGTTGAACCTCTCCCTCTGGTCCTATCCGTCCTACATTTTATCCAGTAAAACAGTAGTTCTTTAGATATTTTGGTAATCAATATTTTTTCTTTGTAAGGAGGATACCCCTCCCCCTGGCCCTATCGGAATTTTTTATATATAGAATCATCATTATAGAATCATCCTGTGAACGCCATAACCGTTTTGGAGTCCATACATACACATATCCTATTTTATATATAGATAAAAACTTGGAGGAGGGGACACTTAGAGGCTTAAAAAGACAGAAATGCATTAAATGTCAAATTTGACAGTTGACAAGGGATATTTTAAGAATTTCATAATCAAAAATATAAATATTAATTTTTTGTTCTTTTTATTGCTTTTTACAGCTCACATTTTGGAATTGGCACAACAATCTGAAAATAGAACAATAAATATATTTTCCCAAGTGTATAAACGTATGTTGCCACTATCAAGAAAATTGATTGTACAATTATATTCAGAAATAATAAGGTTCGTATTGTTGTATTTTTTTCTTTTTGTTTTAACTGAAATTAAATATTAGAATTTTTTTAAAATATTTTCTCTCATTTTCATTTTTTTTAGAAATTTAAAATATACAGAATCGGTTAGTGCCGCCTCATTGGAAAATGCTATACATAAATTTTTTGTTAATCTATTCCCGGTGGCCTATCATCAAGTGGTGCATTTGAATAAACAAAGTTATGGTGAATTACATGAAGATTATATTAATTGTTTAAAACATACATACGATGATTTACAACCATTTGGTGCGATACCCAAAGAAATTACACGCAACTTAGTGCAAAGCATACAAACGGCCCACATTTTCATCAATGCTTTGTATCAAAGTGCTGAAGTTCTAAGTGAAACAGATGAATTATATGCCACACATTTGAGTGAGAGCTGTCAAAAACATTTGCTCAAAATGAGTTATTGTCCCAGTTGTAATGGTCTACAAAAGTCGCATGTTAAGCCCTGCTACAGTTATTGTATGAATGTATTAAGGTATGTCCACTTGTATTTTTGTATGTGACACACACACACACACACAAATGCAAAGAAATAGTAAGAATGTTTAGTTATCCATCACTTACTATGCATTAGAGAGTATATAATATGTCCATCTTTTTTTCTATTTATCTGTCAGTTTGTTTGTTTGTCTGTTTATCCATCCGTCTGTCTGTCTTTGTATAGTTTGTCTATTTAAGTTTTATGTAATAACTTTGTCTATTTTACTTTTTTCTTTCTTTTTTTCTTCTCTACTATTTCAATTTAATTATATTTTACTTTACTTCCACTATTACAGAGGATGTTCAGCTCAATATGCTGGTGTCTTGGATAGTCCTTGGTCAAATGTTGTTGATGCCATTGATAATTTGGTCACAAATCATATACGTTCTGATACTGGCATTGTTACAGTCATTAAACAATTGGATAGTAAACTATCTGAAACAATAATGAGAGCGATGGAAAATGGTCCTGAATTAGAAAAGAAGGTAAGTTTTTCTTTTCTTCTATAAATTACATATACTCATAGAGTACAGCTAGAGAGACAACTGTTTACGTTCACTAAGCAAAATTAAATTATTAATTTTTATTTAAAGTTCTAAAGATATTTTTTTGTTAGCAGAATTTATTTATTTTTTTTTTTTTGTGGGAGAATTGTTACTCTGGGAACTTTTCTAGACATATAGAATTTTCCTACTTAAATGAATCTTTAATACCTTAAGATAGTTTTTGAAAATTAATTTTTAATAAAAGTACAACAATCAGCAAAAAAGCTAGAACTAACAATTTTATGTGTAATTCCATGATTATAATATTTAAAGTATAAAAAAGGTATAAATGTAGGAAAAAAAGGAAAGTTCAAAAGTTTAAGAATCTATATTTTTTAGAGATCAGTGTTATTTCATTTTAATTCAGTTGGAGGTATTTTCTAGCTCAGTTCCAGTTCAGTTCTAGTTCAGTTCCAGTTCAGTTCTAGTTCAGTTCTAGTTCAGTTCTAATTCAGTTCCAGTACAGTTCCAGTTCAGTTCAAGTTCAGTTCTAATTCAATTCTAGTTTAGTTTTAGTTCAGTTCTAGTTCAGTTCTAGTTCAGATCAAGTCAGTTCATGTTCAGATCAAGTCAGTTCTAGTTCAGTTCAGTTCTAGTTCTGTTCTAGTTCAATTCTAGTTTAGTTCTAGTTCAGTTCAGTTGAAGTCAGTTCTAGTTCAGTTCCTGTTTTTATATCAGACTATAGACTTTTTTACAGACCAAAAACTATAGAGGCCAGATTATAGACTTGATGAGACCTATTTACACGAGACTATATAGTCTGGTATAGATTTGTCTATAGATCATACTATAGACTTGTCTATAGATCAGACTATAGACATGTCTATAGATCAGACTATAGACTTGTCTATAGATCAGACTATAGACTTGTCTATAGATCAGACTATAGACTTGTCTATAGATCAGACTATAGACTTGTCTATAGATCAGACTATAGACTTGTCTATAGATCAGACTATAGACCTTGTCTATAGATCAGACTATAGACTTGTCTATAGATCAGACTATAGACTTGTCTATAGATCAGACTATAGACTTGTCTATAGATCAGACTATAGACTTGTCTATAGATCAGACTATAGACTTGTCTATAGATCAGACTATAGACTTGTCTATAGATCAGACTATAGACTTGTCTATAGATCAGACTATAGACTTGTCTATAGATCAGACTATAGACTTGTCTATAGATCAGACTATAGACTTGTCTATAGATCAGACTATAGACTTGTCTATAGATCAGACTATAGACTTGTCTATAGATCAGACTATAGACTTGTCTATAGATCAGACTATAGACTTGTCTATAGATCAGACTATAGACTTGTCTATAGATCAGACTATAGACTTGTCTATAGATCAGACTATAGACTTGTCTATAGATCAGACTATAGACTTGTCTATAGATCAGACTATAGACTTGTCTATAGATCAGACTATAGACTTGTCTACAGATCAGACTATAGACTTGTCTATAGATCAGACTATAGACTTGTCTATAGATCAGACTATAGACTTGTCTATAGATCAGACTATAGACTTGTCTATAGATCAGACTATAGACTTGTCTATAGATCAGACTATAGACTTGTCTATAGATCAGACTATAGACTTGTCTATAGATCAGACTATAGACTTGTCTATAGATCAGACTATAGACTTGTCTATAGATCAGACTATAGACTTGTGTATAGATCAGACTATAGACTTGTCTATAGATCAGACCATAGACTTATCTATAGATCAGACCATAGACTTATCTATAGATCAGACCATAGACTTGTCTATAGATCAGACCATAGACTTGTCTATAGATCAGACCATAGACTTGTCTATAGATCAGACCATAGACTTGTCTATAGATCAGACCATAGACTTGTCTATAGATCAGACCATAGACTTGTCTATAGATCAGACCATAGACTTATCTATAGATCAGACCATAGACTTGTCTATAGATCAGACCATAGACTTGTCTATAGATCAGAACTATAGACTTGTCTATAGATCAGACTATCGACTTGTGTATAGATCAGACTATAGACTTGTCTATAGATCAGACTATAGACTTGTCTATAGATCAGACTATAGACTTGTCTATAGATCAGACTATAGACTTGTCTATAGATCAGACTATAGACTTGTCTATAGATCAGACTATAGACTTGTCTATAGATCAGACTATAGACTTGTCTATAGATCAGACTATAGACTTGTCTATAGATCAGACTATAGACTTGTCTATAGATCAGACTATAGACTTGTCTATAGATCAGACTATAGACTTGTCTATAGATCAGACTATAGACTTGTCTATAGATCAGACTATAGACTTGTCTATAGATCAGACTATAGACTTGTCTATAGATCAGACTATAGACTTGTCTATAGATCAGACTATAGACTTGTCTATAGACCAGACTATAGACTTGTCTATAGAGCAGATTATGGATTTTTCTATAAAAAAAAACTTGCCTTTAATAAAATGTTCCTGGTAATAATTCTGTTGTCCTAATGATTTTTTACACCTTTTAATAGTTACAATTTTGTGAAATAAATAGTTTTTCAAAAAAACTACTTACACAATTACATTCACAAATACAATACAATTGCATTTGAATACATAATAAATGAAGAATGTTTTCTAAATAACATTTGGGAGGCAATAAAAGATGGAGATATAAAATATAAATTCATTTAGTTCTGCACAGGTATTTTGTAATTTCCACATTTAATACATTCGTACGTAAGTATGTAAGTACATAAGAAAGAGAAAGAGTGAGTGAGAGAGAGAGAGTAAATTGAATATTTATAAATTGTTTAAGAAATAATCCTTTTGTGTTGTTGTATTGTGTTGACTATCTTAATGTGAAACTACTTAACTCCCTCATTATAATAAAACAATACAAATAAAGAGAGAGAGAAGAGTTGAAAGAATATTAAATAAGTATTACAAATGTATATAAATGTATATGTATGTAAATATTTACATACTTACATAGATAAATACATTGTAAGAACAATAGAAAAAAAATAGTTGGAGACTTAGTTGCAGCATAAATTACTGCTAAAACAGTTAACACTTATGACTAATTTAACGATTTTGAGTTTTTTCGTTTTTAACGTATATTCAGCTATACCGAATCTTCAATACTCTCTACTACATATGCGTGTAAGAAAAACACTTTAGGTTTCGTACATACACACTCATAAAACATTCATAAAATTTCTTTTATTTCATTCTAATTTAACGATTTATATTGAGAACATTATGAAAGATTTTTGCTAGAACTTAGAGATTGCCCAGATATCGGTTTATATCTTTAAATATACTGGTTTTAATTAAGAAACTTCTCAGGACTATTACAGATATACAGGCCAGATTTTATTGAGCTCCGTCAATTATTGTGAATATGAGCGGCCATCAACAGACAGACAAAAAGACATGGCTAAATCGCTTCAGATTTTGATTTGATGCAAAATATATACATTATGGAGTCTGGGATGATTGCTTCTTAGTGTAACACGCGAAATGACAAAGTTAATACACACTTATCACCACAGTGGTTTTAGGTGCAAAAACGCACTCTGCAAGTCTATTTTTTAATACTGTAAGGGTTAAAGTGTGGCTGAAAACTAACGAATCGATTGCTCTTAACATTTTATAATACATAATTCTATCCTTGCAAGATTCAAGTTCCTATCACGGAGTGGTGTATTGTAATCAGTTGTTTTTGTTGCAAAAATTTACATGGAAACATTTATTTGTTCGTTCGTTCGTTCGTTTCGAAAGTTTAATAGAAAATAATGAATATAATGAATAGTGTTAACATGTTTTTCAGCTTGTTGCTAAGGACTAAATACTAAATTAAGTTGAAATGCATGCAAATAATGTAAAAAGTGTTTGTTTATTCTTTCTTATCGGCCTTTTGTTTTAAGTAATAAAACAAGAAAATAATAACATAAAGAAAGTAGTTATTTAGTCAAGTATTAAGGCAAATAAAATTCTATTCCGTTGAAATGTGAAAATAATAAATTTGCATAAAATTTGTTAGGACTTGAGTATTTTTGTTATAAGTTTCAACATACAGATTTATTTTGCACATTTTATATTAAATGTATGGTAACAATATGGATGTCGTTTGACCATTTGAAAGGTCTCTTTAATATATATTTAAAATATTTTGTGTTTATAACCCGTTAAGAGATAAGACCCATTTATATGATTTTTACTTTGACTTTTTTCACAAAAGTTGCGATATTTTAAAAAGTCATCGATATAACGGTATTTTCATTCTTATCAAAACTTGCAGAAAACCGTTCAAACTTTCATTTGATAACGATTTAATAACCTTAACCCATGCAATACCAAAGATATAAAACTAGAAAAAAATAATTTTAAATATATGATTTTTTTAAGACTTTTTTCACAAAAGTTCCAATACATTAAAAAGTAATCAATATAATGGCATTTTCAGTCATTCCAAAGCTTGTAGACAACACTTTAAGCTTTAATTGTGGAACTAGGAAAATGTAAATTAAAACTTCGTATCTATTTATTTGGGACTTCTAGACAGTTAAACTACTAGACCGACTATTTAATTTTTTTAAAGAATGATCCCAATATATCCGAAAGTAACATAGACAATAAAATATATCGGTAGAATCAGGAACCTCCCATACAAAGAAAATGTTTTTTGCCAAATATCTGTTGTACTACATATCACATCTAGAGTTTTCAAATTTGGTCTCAATTCTTTAAACTTATTGGACCATGAAATTTTTACAAAATAATCTCATAGAATATAAAAATGTTGTTAGGATCAGGGGGAGAGGTAACCTCCAAATAAAGCAAATATTCAAATTTCTAAAGGATTAATTAGTATGATTTGGCGGTAACGCGCACTGTGCTTTAAATTTAAAAATACCAATAAATATTAATTGTTTAAATTATTCAATTTTATATTTCCACATTTTTGGTACCAAATGATTACTTGGAATATTTACTATTTTAATAAATTTTCCAAATATTGTCATATTTGAGAATAAACTCATGTTAAGATATCTTAAAAATTGATCTTATCTCTTAATGAGTTAATAACATAAATAATTTATATACCATTGAAATGGTATCTTTAAGAATTTTCACACGATATCCATAATTAAATCTACACATCGAAATTTTAGGCCTTTACATCTTAAAAACGGAAATTTCTACATTCTTTATTTTTGGTATGACGGACGTTCATAATACAGCAATTTTTAAAATTAAAAAAATCTAGACTTAATTAACCAAAATAAAATACTAATTTTCTTCTTAAATATCACTTACCTTTAACAACTGCTGTTATATTCCAGATTTTTAAAGTTATATTTTGATATGTTGCATGACTTCATATTTTGAGAAAGTTGACATAATTTAAATCTTGAAAATTAAACTTTTATGAAACAAAAGTTATTGAACCATTCAACATATTTCTTATTTTTCATACAAAAGTTATTTTCTATGGACTTGAAACATCCTATAAAGTTCTGAAACATTAACGTTTACCTGTGCAACATTTGTTGTAAAATCCAAATTTTTTTTAAGCACTTGCAACATGAAAGTTCCGAAACATTTACGTTTAACTTCATAACTTTTGTAATAATAACCGGTTTTTATTTTCATACAAAACTTCTTCTCAAGGCACTCGCAACATTTTATAAAATCCCAAAACATTCACATTTGTATTTTTCATACAAAAGTTATTTTCTTCGCGCTTGCAACACTTAAAAAAGTTTCTAAACGTTTTCATTTAACTGTGCAACATTTTTGTAATACTAACGGTGTTTAATTTTCATTCAAACATTCTTTTCTACGCACTTGCAAAAATTTACAAAAGTTCCTTGCCACGCCTTTTTAACACTTCGAAAAGTTCCTAAACATTTAGCCGATTTTAATTTTTCTCAAAAAAGTTCTTTTTTGCGCACTTGTAACACTTTTTAAGTTTCCGAAACATTCACGTTTTACTGCGCAACATTTTTTGTTGTAATATCCGATTTTTATTTTTCATACAAAAGTTCTTTCTACGCACTTTCAACACCAAAAAATAGTTTCTAAACATTTTCTTTTAACTGTGCAACATTTTTGTAATACTAACGGTGTTTTATTTTTCATACAAACGTTATTTTCTAGGCACTTGAACAATTTTAAAAAGTTCCGAAACATTTACATTTTTATTTTCCATAACACTTCGAAAAGTTCCTAAACATTTTCCTGATTTTATTTTTTCACACAAAAGTTCTTTTTTACGCACGTGTAGCACTTTTAAAAGTTCCGCTATCATTTACGTTTTACTGCTCAACATTTGTTACAGTTATACTCGATTTTTATTTTTCACCGATAATTTCACATTTATTCCCGATTTTTGTAATGCAATTTGTAAAAAATTATTATTTTTTATTTAATTGTTCTTTTTGTTGCTATTTTTCTTTCTTTTTCACTGTTTCATTAAAGTGTTCATTTGCCTTAAACCTTTTCTAAACATTGTTTTTTCTTAGTCTTTGTTGTTGCTTTTGTTAAGGTAAACAAACATAACTTCATTAGTATGCAAAACAAGAAATAATTAAAATCTAATCAACATGTTGCTGCTTTTATGCACCAAACAACAATACGCAGTAACACCAAGAACAACAACAATACTTTATACATTTACCACTATAAACAACTACACACATTCATTTACACACTTGTTTACAAAAGTCAAGTTGCTAATAAAATCATCTTTGCTTGTTGTTGTTATTGTTATTATTACAAAATGCAACTAAAGACTCTCTCTCCCTTAAATGCAAAAAACTTCATATAGACTCCCACTTTTTTTCGCTTGTTTCTTTACACTTTTTTGTTGTTGTAATTTATGACATGTTATTAATCAAATAATAAAATAAGAAAAACTTTTTTCTATATATTTTTTCTTAACTTGTTTATGCATATTTTTTCACCATTTTTATAAAACATTAAATAAAATTTGCATTTATTTATTTATATACAAAAACAAATAACAACAACATCAGCAAATGTGGTGTGACACAAAGTTTTTTTTTTTTGGATTTTTTATGCTTGACACAAACAAAATGAAGGCACGTACGAAAAAAAAACCTTTAAGAAAATTTTGTTTTTATTGTTTGTAATCTTTAAATAAAAACTTGTTTTACTTTTCAATTGTTATTTAATTATTTACACTTGTTGTTACACTATAGAGATATTTTTATAAAATTTTGTTAGGTTTTTCTTGTATTAATAAATAAACACGACCCGCCAGCAAAAATTCACGCACTAAACACTAGAAAATTTAGAAAAGGACTAGTTACGTGTGGTCAGCTGTGGCGCTTTTTGAAATGTGAAAAGCGCTAAAATTCGCTGAAATGGAAAAAATGTAATTGTTAATTATAAAAATAGTTAGGAAAATAATAGAATTTAATAGGGTTGTTAAAAATAGTAATTCATTTAATTATTAATTAATTAATTAAATATATTTATAATAAAATTTGAAAATTAAAAAAAATAGATAGAATTATGTTTCAACATTTTTCTTTTGTTTGTGGAATTCAAAAATTTTGTTGAAATATTATGACAGCCCTTGATGCAGAAAATAAAACAAAGTAGACATTTTGTTTTGCTTTGTGATAGTTTTTGAGATATGGAGACCACAAATTTCGATATAACAATAATTTTTTCTCGTTTCATACATAATGTATGATAGCAAAATGGGTATTATTTAAAAGGTCTTAATGATGCCTAACCAAAGATATATAAACTATTTTATATTTTTAATCCGTTTAGTTATAAAATTAATTTTATAATTGTTTACCACAACTTTTTTCACAAAATTGCTGATATCTTAAAAATATGTCCATATAATTGTAATTTGATTTGTAGCAAAACTTAAAGACAACATTTTAAGCTATCATTTGGTATCCATATCATAACCATTTGGTTCGTGTAAACGAATACGAAACAACAAATTATATTTATATATCAAAACTTCAAATACTTATACCTCAAAAAGTGTAAGAGAGAGGAAAAAATTCATAGGTAACCTTTTTTACCCCAAATAGTATATTACGATTGAGAAAAGGTTTAGTTTTGTTTTATTATTCTTACATGTCAAAACTGCTGATATCTCAAAAGTATGTCGATATAATGGATTTTTCATTCATATCAAAACTTATTGTCATATGGTTCATATTGACTAAATGCGAAACCATAACAAATAGATTTATATATCAAAACTTTCAGATACCTATATCTGAAAAAGTTGATAAAGTAGAAATCTAAATTTATTTTTTCTTATTTAAAATTAATTTGTTTTCTTAATTTTATTTTCAGGTGAAAAAAACTTGTGGTACTCCTAAACTATTAGCCTCCTTAGCTATGGAACAAGAACCTAAACCTCCTATGCCACACAATATTAAATGGGCTGCACCAGCTGATTCCGAAATTTTACGTTTCCTATCCACCATCGATAAATCAAAGGAATTCTACTCAAACATTGTCAATAAGTAAGTAAATGAAATCGCTTTCATTGGATAACCAAAAATACAAGGCGTTTGGGGAAAATTTATCTAGAATTTTGTGTAGAATCCAGAAAATATTTTTTTCAGATGCACTTAAGTTAAGAATGCTTTCAGAATTATGAATCAAAAATATGGTCCAAAAGAAGAATGTAGATTTAAAAGGAAAATGTTATCAACTCTTTGGAGAAAATCAGATTTTTTTATCAAAATTTCTATTTAAAATATAACACTTTTCATCGGATCTCCAAAATAATAGTTTTTTAACAAAAATATATTTAGAAATTTGTACAGAATCGAGAAAATATATTAGAAAGATATATTTTTCTGAATTGAGGCAAACTGAGTTAAAAAATCGAAAAAGGGTTCATGTCTAAAATTAGCAAAATTTTTATTTTGGTCCAAATACATCTTAAACTATAAGAGATAACTGAACACGAGTGAGAGTATTTTTTGGAGAGAATTATGAGGACTATATAGATGTTGATTTTTTTCAATCGCTGTTGGAAAACATCTTCTAAATGTTTAGGTGAAATTGCATTAAAAAAATTAAAAAAAAAAGATTTGGGAAATTCCCTAAAATATTTTCAGGTTCAAAAGTTACAAAGAGATTTGAGGCCATTTTGCAATAATGTACCAATAATAGATCCATTTATTTACTATTTAAATTTAACTATTTTAAAATTATAACTCCATATTTTAAGCAAAATATGCCGAATTATACAAAAATATAACGGCATAAATATAGCGCCACCAAAAATACTATATTTATAACAATATCCCGGATTGGCATGGTCTATTGGGCTATATGTACAAGATATAAAAAGAAAGACAAACATTTTTAAGAATATTTTCTCATATTTTAAAACTTACTCCAGAATTTTGAGATAATTGCAAAATATTGCCCCTGACAACATCGTGGGAAAAGTCTCTTATTTGCTAATAATATAAGTTAACATTTTGAATATTGGGAAATTAAATTGATTTGAAATCAATTATTTATATTCAATGTTATTTTTAGATTCTAAAAACGAAACTACTTAAATTTGAATTGTTTTTAATTTTTGTTTTTCGTTTTTTTTTTCGAAAATTTCAGTGTCTGCGAAGATGAAGATATACAAAGAAATGATCGCCACTGTTGGATTGGTGATCGTATTGGTGATTATACTCAATTGGTTATGACACCTGGCATTGATACTCAGCGTTATAATCCAGAAGTGCCATTATTGGGAAACAAATACTCCACCCACAAAACTTAATGAACTGGTTGATAAATTATTGAAAATACGCAAAAATATTGCAACAGCGGTGAGTATTTGGAAAGAGTGATTGAAAATTTTAGGTTTTATAAAAATTATTTGTTTTGATTTTTTAAGGTACCTTCCACTACTAGAACAATAAATGATATCCAAAGTGATATGGCTGGTCATGATGATGAAGTTCTGGTCGCATGACCGATGATGTTGATGATGAAGAATATCATATGCAAGGTTCTGGTGATGGTTCGGGAGGTGGTAAGTATTTTTAGGATTTTTCAAGAATGTTTTTCCATTTTTTTAAACAAAACTTTAATTTTTTTTAGGTCATCCTTCTCTACCCTCGATCCACGCTCTGAGAATGATCCTAGTGAAAATGAGATTGTACCTGCTGTTGGGAACTGGCAGTTCTTCCAATACAATACACATGAGTTTAACAACAATCGTCTATAGTGTACTAGTCATACAGTGTCTAACCAACGATACGATTTTTTAAGTTATTTTTAAAAAATATACTCTAAAAAATCCAAGGGT
>PYHX02000044.1:0-31489 GCA_004302925.2 Cochliomyia hominivorax | reverse complement strand
ACAAAAGCTTTGTCTAATTAATTATTGTCCCTTTTAAATTATTAATTAAATTATCTTTTTTTAATTTAAAATTAAACGTTTGAATTTACAAATAATAAAAATCTGATTCGATCAATTAGAAAACAATTAAATTCATATATGAAACATTAAACGTGAATGAAAAATCTAAAATTTGTCGAAAATAAATCTAAACAAATTTTATAATAAATAATGAAAAGCAAATAATTTTGGACCACAGTCGAGAACTGAAATTCAATAAATCTATACTTCCGAAACACCAAAGGATCACAACTTTATATAATAATAACGAAAATTAAATGATCATCATGAGGTTGCCACGTCTATTAGGCAACAACCTGTCAGTAGGTTCCAGTATTACACATTTTTGTAATATAATGTTAACAACACAACTTGTTAGAGCCAAAATACAGGTGAGTCCTAATTACCGCCATTTTTAATAGCAAAGGATTTTTTTAAAATTTTCTATAAATAGGACACTGATATTTTTGAAAATGAAAATCGGAAATTATGAGGACTCCTCCAAAGAGGAATATATTTTAGAAGTCTCGAATACCCATAGAGATAGACGTTCCCCTTGCCGTTTCTTTTGGTGGCAGTGGAGGTGGTGGTGGAGGTAATACGGTAACTGGTGGTGGCGGCGGGAGGAACTGGTGGTGGGGAGATGATGGTGAAATTGAAATACCTGTTGATGGTGATTATACGAAGTAACTAGACGTCGCCGAGGACGTAATCAAAAGCAAGCTACAAATACGAAAAGATCTAGAAACGGACGTCGTAAGAATAACTACAACAATAAATTTGTAATAACGAAAACAAAGACATTTCAAATCGCTTAAACGTGAAACAAATTTAAAAGAGAAATCCCAACAAATGGGTGAGAAATTCAAAAATATGGGAGAGGGAGTCAAAAACAAAGTGTCGGAGAGAATGCAACAACATGGCAACAAAAGGCAAAAAAGACAAACTGGTCCAGGAGGTGATGACTTAAAGCAACAGATGCAGCAAGTGAGAGAACAAATTAAAAAGTGGGAGAAGGAGTAAAAAATAAAGTAACAGAGAAATTGCAACAATTCCGGTAATAAGGCTCAGGAGAGTAAAAATCGTCGAAAAACGTGAAACGCGATTTGGGGGAAGAAGAAGCAAAACAACAGGTGCAACAAATAAAAGGAAAATTAAAAACTAAGACAGAGGAGTTGAGAAACAAAAGGGCTGAGAGAAAACAAAAACGTAAAGAGAAGAGAGAGAAAAAACGAGCCAACCGTCAGAAACGTCAAACGAATGCGGGAGGAGATGATTTAAAGCAGCAGATACAACAAATTGGAGACAAGTGAAAAAAGTAGGGGAGGGGATAATGAACAAAGTAACTGAAAAATCCAGAAATGGGCAGCAAATCGCAAGAGAGTCAGAATCGTAGAAAACGTCAGATTAATGCAAGTGGAGATGATTTAAAACAACAGGCCCAACAACTTGGAGAACAAATTAAAATGTAGGTGAAGGGATGAAAGATAAAGTGAAGGAACAATTGCAAGATATCGGCAACAAAGCCCAGGAGAGTTTGAACCGACAAAACGTGAAACTGATGTCGAACAAATTAAAGAGAAAATTAAAACTAAAGGAGAAGAGATAAAAAACAAAAGAGCTGAGAGAAAAGAAAAAAGAAAAGAGAAGAGACAGCATAAACGATCAAAGCGTCAAGTTGATGGTGAAGAGAAGGAGATGAAAGAAAAAGTAATGACGTTACGGGAGGAGTTACAAAATAATGTGAGAGACGAATTACATGTTATCGTTAATGAAACTGAAGAGGAGGAGAATCGCAGAAAACGCCCAAACTATGGGGGAGGCCAAGATTTAGAACAAGAGACTCAAGAAATGGAAGAAAAACATTAAAATGTCGGCGAAGGAGCAGAGTTTCAATCGTCAAAAACGTCAAACCAAAAAGGGAAAAAAGAATTTACCACAAACCTCCCCACAAAAAACTAGAACCGATAAAACAAAAAGTGGGTAATAAGAAGCCAAAGGGCTTTAATCGAGAGAAGAGACAAACTAATGGGAAGGAACAGGATTTAAAACAAAAAGCCCAAGAAATGGGCAGAAAAATTAAAAAGGTGGGAGAGGAGGTAAAAATAAAGTAACTGAGAAGTTGCAGGAATTCAGTAATAAAGCTCAAGATGGAATGAATCGTAACAAACGTCAAACTAATTTGGGAGCTCAGGATGTTAAACAAAAGGCCCAAGAAATGAGAGAGAAAATAAAGTCAGTGGGAGAAGGTGTTAAAAATAAAGTGAAAGAGAGGATACAACAAGGCGGGCGTGCAGGGGTTTAATCGAGAGAAACGAGAAACAAATTTGGGAGATGAGGATTTAAAACCAAAGGACCAAGAGCGAAAGAAAAAGTAAAAGCCGTGGGTGAAGAGGTAAAAAATAATGTAAAGGAAAAATTACAGGAATTCGGTGCTAAAGCCCAAGAGAGTTTGAATCGTGAGAAACGTCAGGCAATACGGGAACTCAGGATCTAAAAGAAAAAGCTCAAGAAATGGGAGAGAAAATTAAAAAAGTAGGAGAAGGAATTAAAGACAAAGTAAAGGAAAAATTTCAGAAATTCGGTAATAAAGCCCAAGAGAGTTTAAAACGTGAAAAACGTCAGGCAAATACGGGAGCTCAGGATGTCAAACAAAAGCCCAACAAATAAGAGAAAAGATAAAGTCTGTGGGAGAAGATGTTAAAAACAAAGTGAAAGAGAGGATGCAGCAAGGCGGCTAATAAAAATTGATTTTAGGGAATTTAAGAAGCAGAGCGAAATATTGTTATGATTGAAACGTTTTAATATAAAAATAATTATTGAAATAATTTTTAGTTTTTTTATATTTAAAGCAAAATGTTCGACACAATTGTAAATAATTTATTGTTTAATTGTTTAAAATGCAAAATAAAAAATGAAACAAGTATTAAATTGATTAAATCAGTTTTGAATTTAATTTCTGAATAAACTCATAATTTAATGCACAGATGCATGCGAAATGCAATTTACTGAAAAATTAATTCAAATGCAAAAAATAAAAAAATAAATTTTGAAAAAAAAAGTTATAAATAAAATAAATTTCCCAACCGTTGAAAACAGAAAACAAGTCATAAATGCAATAGCGGATTGCAAACTCGCAATGGAATAATAAAATAAAGAAGAAGAAGAAGAATATCAATATAAAATTATTAAAAAACGAAAACAGGTGAATTATTTAGCAGTCACATTATGAAGCTGATACGCCAAATGAGCAACAATAATTTAATGGGGAACAACAATTATGTTGTTGACATTGGCAACAACACAAATTGTTAATGGCAGACCACAGGTGTGTATAAAGACTTTAATATTGACACAAAGAAAACATAAAAACTAACGATTATTTCCTTTCACAAGGATCCCAGTATATTCGAAAACATAGCAGCCTCAGGTTTGTCTATGGCCGGCAACATGGCTGAAATGTTGGTGATGCAGGCATGATAAATAAAGAATCCGGGTTTGAAATGCCTTTTTCCAAAGGTAACTCTAAGACACAAATTGGCACAGGAGCCGCTTTCCGCAATGAAAATGAGGATGACTCCTCAGAAGAGGATCGCAGAAGAAGAAAACGAACTTTAAATCTACCCGAACAAGAAGCTCCTTGTCATGGTGGAGGGGGAGGAGGAGGTACGGGAGGCACCGGTGGTGGCACTGGTGGTGGTGGTGATGAAGACGTTGATGTCGTCGAAAGACGCCGTCGTGCTTATGCCCGGCGAATGGCTGCCCGCAAAAAGGCCAGAAATGCCAAGAAAACTACACGAAAAACTACACAAAGACGCACTCAAAACAAACATTTGGTTAACGAGGATGAAGGTCAGATAATGGAACGTCGCCGTAAACGTCAAACTGAATTAGATGATTTAAATCAGAGCATGACTGATGGCATGTCTACGGATTTTTCAACAGCAGGCTCAACAAATTGCCGCAAAGATACGAAATGTCTTTGAGGGTTTAATGAATCAAATGAGTGACATGGCCCAGCGATTGAAACAACATTTTAGTGGACAAAATTCTACGAATAACGAGGAAATTTGAGGAAGTGCAAGGGAAGAAGTGATTTTGTATTTCCTTTATATTCAGTTTCAGGAAATAAAAATTTCGAGTTATAAAAATTTTAAATTCATTAACAAGTAAAATTTAAAAAAAAAATTTAAAACTGGAAATGTGAATTTCATTTTTGAAAATAAAATTTTGTTGAAGTTTTTTAAAATTTTGAATTCAATTTTTATACCCTCCACCACCACAAGTGGTGAGGGTATATTAAGTTTGTCATTCTGTATGTAACGCCAAGAAGGAATCATCTCAGACCCAACAATGTATATATATTATTGCATCAAATCAAAAACTGAGTCGATTTAGCTATGTCCGTCTGTCCGTCTGTCCGTCTGTCTGTCTGTTGGAAACATTCTCACGCCTAGAATAATTGACCGAATTCAATAAAACTTGGCCACATTGTTGGTTTATTGTCCTAAGCAGTTTGCTATTTAAAACCAGCTATATCGGTTTATAAGCAAGGAAGTTATAGACCGATATCTGAAACAACCTCAAAATTTCAAAATGAATTCTTATAATTTCTTCTAAAAATGTAATTGGACTTAAACAAAAATTAATTTTAGCATACAATTACACGTGCTTCATCATCGTGCCAAAAATTATCAAAATCTGATTAACCGGAAAAAAGTTATAGGCTATAATATGCAAAATTTTGATACTCCCCAAACTCTTTGTGTCATATGGACCGCAATTTTTAAGATAATTTACTAAAATTTGTCACAACTAATTTCTAAACCATTCTTAATATATGTTATAAATTTTATTAACATTGGTCCATATTTTGATATAGCTCCCATATAAGGCACCTTCCCGGAATTTGATTTATAGCTCATAAAACTCTTAAATTGGAACCAATTCTATTGAAATTTGGCACAAATAATTTTTTTAGCTATTTTAAATATATACTATAAATTTTATTTACATGGGTCCATATTTTGATATAGCTCTCGTATAAGGCCCCTTCCCGGAATATAATTTATAGCTTATAACACTTTTAAATTTGAACCAATTCTTTTGAAATTTAGCACAATTGATTTTCTAGCTATTTTAAATATATGTTATAAATTATATAAACATGGGTCCATATTTTGATATAGTTCCCGTATAAGTCCCCTTCCCGGAATATGATTTATAGCTTATAAAACTCTTAAATTTGAACCAATTCTATTAAAATTTGGCACATCTAATTTTTTAGTTATTTTAAATATATGTTATAAATTTTATTAACATATAAATATGTGTTATAAATTTTGTTAACATATTATGATATAGCTCCATTATAACGCCCCTTCCCAAGTAAATAAAGACCAATACTATTGAAAGTCGACACAATTATTTTGTTAACTGTTCTGAAGATATTATATTAATTTGCCCTGTATCGGTCCAAATTTTCCTATAGCTCCCTTATAACGGGATTTTCCAGAAAACGGATTAGAGTTTATAAAACATTTAAATAAAGATCAATTCCATTAAAATTTAGCGCAATGATTTTTCTAACTATAATCAAAGTATATTATAAATAGTTTGAAAATAGTTTTGAGCTTATAACAAGCATATTTTTGTTTTTATACGCTCCACAGTACAAGTGGTAGAGAGAGAATATTAACTTTGTCATTCTGTGTAACGCTAAGAATGAATTATTTCAGACCCCATAATGTATATATTCTTGCATCAAGTCAAATCTCTGTCGATTTTCGTCAATCTCTTTGTCTGCTCACATCCGCAAGAATTAACAGAGCTCAATGAAAATTGGTAGAAAAAGGCAGTTAGTAGAAAAATTTTATAGCTGAAATTGTAACTAATTTTATGACTAATTAAGTATTTTTTGTGTTATATACATTTGTGAGTATATGTGTGTCTATGGAACCTAACGTATTAACTTTACACGAATTTGTGGTGGAGGGTATTTAAGATTCGGCATAGCCGAATATAGCATTCTTACTTGTTTTTAAATTATGATTTTTTGCAAAAGTTTTTGACTTCTTGTGAAACATTTCAATTTCTTAAAATAAATATTTTTCAAGTTAAAAAATGTCAGAAATTCTTAAAAATTAATTATTTAAGTTTAAGAGTTTTGTAAATTATTTAAAAAATTTAATCTTCATTAAAAACTCTTTTTTCATAACTAAAAATAGAGATTTTGAAAAATGTAAATTTTTTTAAAGAATAAAAAAAAACAAATTTTTCAAAATAATTCAAATTTTAAATTTCAAAATTATTTTACTAAATAATCTGTGTTTTTGAGTTTTGAAAATTTAACATTTTTTAAAACTTTAATTTTTATTTTAGAAATTTGGATATAAAATTAATATATTTTAGAAATTTAATTTAAAATTTTAACTGAAGTTTGTTTGAAAATGTTTAAACTAAACATTTTTAATTTTATTTTTTTTTAAATTCCAAATTTTTTATTTTTTTTCCGAATTTTTTGAAATTGTTTACAAATATAGATTTCTTCGATACTTTATATATCTAATATTTTTAATAATTTTGAATTTTTTTAATTTAATTCTTTTTCTGTTTTCGTTTTTTACCCAAATTGTTTTTAAAATTGATTTTTTTCTAAATTCAATTTTCTAAAATTTTTGTTTTTTTTTTTAAATTTCATTTTTTTTCAAAATATGTTTTTTTAATATCTATATTTTTCGAAATTTTATTTTTTCTTACAATTTTAATTTTTTCGAAATTTCAATTCTTCTCCAAATTTTGCTTTTTTTGAAATTTCAATTTTTTTAAATTTAATATTGTTTAATTTAAGTTTTTAATTTAAATTCTTTAAAAATTTTAAAATATATTATTTTTTAATTTTTAATTGATTAAAAGTTTTTTAATTTTAATTTTCTAACTTCCAATTCTTTAAATTTGATTAAAAATATATTTTAAATTTAATTTTATTTTAAACTTGTTTTTTCTAATATTTTATTTTACATTTTTCAAATTTTATAATTATTTAAAATATTTCTAATTTTTTTTTTAATTTTTAAATTTCAAATTTAATCAAAAATTCAATTTCAAAATTAATACTTTTTCAAAATTCTATTAAAAAAAAAAAAAAAATAAAAAAAAAATAAAAAAAATATAGAAATTGTAAATTGAAAATAGTTTTTATTTTAAAAAAATTTTTTTTTAAATTTAAATTAAAAATTTTGAAAATTCTTATTATTTTTTGTAAGATTTTAAACAATTTAAAGAATTTATTTATTTAATAAATTTGCAAAAATTTTATTAAATTACGTAAGAGTTGGTTTTATTCTAAAATTATAAAATTTGTAAATACAAAATTCAAAATCAGCTAATTTTCATGTAAAGGAAAATTTTTTTTAAATTGTTTAGCAAATATTTTACAATAAAAATAAAAACAATAACAAAAACAACAACAACAAAAACATTTCTAAAATAAATTAAATTGTAACAGATACAGATACAAAGATACACAATTACAGATAAAAATAATAAGCATTTCCGTTATGGATAAAATAACCGTAATCATGAACATCCTCTTCTCTTGACGCACACACACACACAAACATTCAATACAAATGTAAAATGGAAAATGTAACTGTATTAATACCCTACACCACCATTGGTGGTTGGGCTGTTATGCTTTTTGTACAAAATTGTAGCGGACAGAAAAAAATTGTGATACCATCATTTTTAAGTTCGACTCAGGATCACTTTCCGAGTCGATTTAAGCATGTCTGTCTGTCTGTCCGTCCGACTGGCTGTCCATGTAAAGGTCGCTAAGTACAGTTCGCGGTTTTGAAGAAATCTTAATGAAATATGACATGTAGTATTATTTTGGCATAAGTACGATGCCTATTGAAATTGGTTATGATCGGTCTATTATATATTCATATAGGTCCCGTACAAATGTTCCCCCGGAATGGGATTTTTAACCCATAAAATTCCTAAATGTAAAACGATTTAAACCAAATTTTGCAAAGCTACTATTCTAAAATGATGTGCCAAATGATACGAGGGTCGGTCTATTATTCCTTATAGTTGCCATACAACCATCCTTTCAAATATCACTTAGAAACGCACATACACTGGTTATTATAAAATATTTCGTCTAATATGAAATAAATATAAGCTGTGCGAAATTAAACGAGGGTCTGTATATAATTTTTTCCAATTTCCATATAACCCTACAGGAAAAAAAATCCCTTCAAAACGAATAAATTCCGCATAAATGTTAGAATCATAATAATATAGTGCATACATAAGCAATCAACAATGTGGTGTAGGGTATTAAAAAGTCGGACTTGACCGACTTAACATTTTTACTTGTTTTATTTTATATTGTAAATTGTAATTTTTATTTAAAATCAGAAAAAAATGCTAATAATTCAGATTATATAAAAACAGTAAAATGAAAAGGGTCAACAATTAAAGACCTTTTTTTTGTCTTTTTGTAAAAAAAGACAATAATAAAATAAATTCTAATAAAAGGGCCAATAAACAAAAGAATCTAAAACAGTTATAATTAAAACATTAAATGAAATCATCATCATTAAATATAAATAATAATTAAAGTGTTTAACGTTTTATTCCAAAAAAAGAGAGAAACGAAAAATTATTTATGTTTTCCCAATTTAATTGAATCAATAAAAGTCAAGAATTTTAATTGTCAATTAATCGTGTAATAGAAATGTATGAAATCAAGAGTTTAATGGGGAGTTTTCAGCGAAAATTGAAAGGATTTTATGTCTTCGCAATGTTAATATTAATGACACTGATATTACAACAATGTCTTAATAGTAATAATAATGTGGAGGCGAAAAAGTTACAACAACATTCTACGGTAAATTGATTGAAAAATGAATTTAAACTGTTTCCCGAAAAAAATAGAATTTTTAAAGAAAATATTGAAATAAAAGTGAATTTTCCGTAATATTGACGAAAAGTTTTATTAAAACAAAATCAATGAATTTGTATCAAATTTATGAAAATGTTCTTCAATTTTTTATTAATAAATTTAATTAAATTGCATTAAATTGAATAAAGTAATTTAAAATGTATTTAAATAAAAATTAAAATTATAGAAAGGAAAACTGTTTGTTTCAAATTTATAAAAATGTTCTTCAATTTTATATAAATTCAATTAAATATTTATTAAAATTACGTTAAAATAATCTAAAGTGTATTTAAAAAAAACCTTAAGGATTTTGAAAACAAAATTGTTTGTAATATTGACGAAAAAATTTACGAAACCTTAATCGATTCAATTTATTCTTTAAGTACAACAAATAATTGAAATTAAATATAAAATAATTAACAAATTTTTTGGTTTTATTAAATATACGTAAATTTACGCAAAATTGATTAAACCGAGAAATTGAATTTTTAGAATTTCCTTAGAAAATTGAAATTTATATGAGAATAATAAAAAACAGAATCATTCCAAATATTAGCAAAGTCTTTTATCGAAACTTAATCAATAAATTCCTTTCTCTAACTTAATATACATTTTTTAAAATTAATTAAACAGTTTCAATTAAAGTACGTAATTAAATTTATTAGTATCAAAAACAAATTTGATAATGTTTTAATTGAAAATGTTTATTTAATTTGAAGAAAATTACTTTAACTTCTGGAAAAAATAGTTTTGCTAAATAAATATTAAATTTATCAAAAATTATGTTAAATAATTAAATTTTGCACTATTCTAATTAAAACTGAAATTTATTTTTGAAAAACAATCAAACTATATTAACGAACATTTTTCTTAAATCAAAGTTTATTTTAAAACAAATCAATTAATTTTTCTTAAAGATTTTTAACTAAAATGGTTGTCAAATTGATGAATAAATACAATCATAAAATTTTTAATTGTCTCAAGAATTTTAAGCTTTTTTTCAAGAAAACTGAAATAAAGAATATTTTTATAATAAATAATCAAATAAACTAAAACAATGGTAATATTGATGAACAATTTTGTTCAAACTAAATCAATTTATTTTTTTGGTTCATGTTAAGGCAAAAATCTCAATTTGTGTCATCAAATTGATGAAAAAAAAACAATAATCAATTCGATATTCCAATTTCATAAATGTATGAAATATTTCTTTAAATCGATTAAATTTTCTTAGAAATAAAAATTAATGAATAAAGCAAAATTTTTAAATCAAACAAAATATTTCAATTAAAAACATATTTAGTTTTCAATTAAAAACGTTCGTTCGATATTTCTCATTAATTTAATTCATCACTTCGTTAACGTAACTTTGGTTTATTTTATTCAAATTTGCACACATATTTTTTTTAAATTAATACTTTTTCTTCTAATGAATCAAATAATATTTATCAAAAATATTTGATTAATTAATAAATTTCGTTCATCAAATTAACAATTTTTGAAAAGAAATTTTTTAATATTTTTTTTTATTTAACGTTCATTTAAATAACGATACATTACTTCAAATTAATGAAACAATTTTAATTAAAAATATTTCAAAAAATTTGTGATTTTGATGAAGTTTAAACGAAAAACAAAGCATTTTTAGTTACCTTCAGTTACCTCAGTTTAACAAAGTTTAAAAATAAACTCCTTTTATCGCGGAACATATTCAACATCACTTTTGAAAGTAAGAATATTGAATAAAAGAATTGTAATATTGATTAATTACCATCAACTTCAAAACTGTAATAAAATACTCGTGAGTTTTTTGGATTTTATTGAACTAAACATCTAATTCAATAGAGTTTTTAAATTTTCATCAACTCAGTTAACTAATTTCAATTAAAAGTATTCGAAATAATATTTCATCAATTTAACAAACTTTAAATTTAATAACAATTTTCGGGAAATCAATTTTGCTCAAGATTTTTTCTCAAATGTTCTTCAAATTCAATTAGAAATATTTCAATTATATTGTCAATTTTGTGCAATTTTCTTTAATTGGAATTTGTTGATAAAATTTATTTAATTAAATAAATTTGAATGTTAATTAAATTTTTTCGTAAATTTGATTCAATTAAGGGAATATTTTTAGTGAGTACTTAATATTCCTTCAATTGGAACAAATAATTTCAATTAAAAGATTTTTTGTCAATTTTGTCAAGTTGAAAGATTATCATCAATTTAACAAATATAATTAATTTTTCGTCAATTTAACAAATATTTAATTCATAATTTTTGTGTCTTTAATTCAATTTAGATTCATTTTAAAGTTTTCTTCAAATTGAACAAACAATTTCAATTAAGAGTACTTTTGAGAAATTAATCGAGTTTTCATCAATTTAGCAAATTTAATCAAGTTTTTCTCCATTTTAAAACTATAAAAATTAATGAAATTTTTAAAGGTTTTAGCGGAATTTAAAAATCATATTTTCATTTAAAAAAGTTTCAGAAATTTTGTCAGATTTATGAATTTCTATTTTTAAAACAAATTTGAAGAAAATAAGAATTTTACATAAAATTTCGTCAATATTACAACGATTTTTTTATCACTTGAATAACATAAATTAATTGGATTTATTAACATTTTTTTCTTCAATGAATATCTTTTAAGGAAATGGTGTTCTAATTAATGTTATTTCCAATATTTTAACCCTTTTTATTGTTTCCCTTTATCATCATTATTTCTCTTTTAACTTCAATTATCAACATTAAATTTTTCCTCAACACTGAAACATTTTATCACAAAAACATCAAAAAAATGAAAACCAAAAATAGAAAACTTTAAAACTTTTCAAAAGTTCTTCATCTTTGGTGCAATTACGTCATAAACGTGATGTTTTTACTAATGACCAGCAACAACAACAACAGCATCAACAAAGAAAGCGGGAATCCTTTGTCAAGGATAATATGAAATATTATGAAAATCTAGATGTTAACGATGATGGCACTAACGATTCCAATAATGATTATTATCCGGATGAAAATTATGATGTTTTGCAAAATGGATTTGATGGGAATACTTCCTCGCCGCCACCCTCATTCGGTGATCAAATTTCTGAAAAAGCAAAACAGGTGGCAGAAAGTTTTGCAAATATGTGGCAATCATTAGGTGAATCGGTTAAACATTGTGTTCAGGCGATTCATGCCTTTTTTGATGATGATGATGATGATGATGAGGATGGTGAAGTTGCAGGACAAGAAAATGGAAATTTGACTCCTGAACAGAGAAAACAACAAGTTTTTCTCATGGAACGTGAATATCATTTGAAACCCGAATACGATAATGAAGTTTATGAAAATAATTTGTAAAGAAAAGTATCGAATCAAGAGTAAAACGTTAATTAAAATGTAGAATTTTGAAAATGAGAAATTATTTCGTTTAAATTTTTTTCATAATTAAGGAAAATTTTTTTGGAAAAAGGTAAGTTAATACTTTCTTTTTGGAGGGTAATTTGTGAATCATTAAAAATACAATGTTTTTTTCAGAAAGAAAAAATACTTATTTTAGAATTAATTAAGAAAATCATGAATATTAAGAGACTCCCACCAAAATTTCTTTAAGATTTAAGACTGAAGATTCAAATTTTCATCAAAAATTCAATAGGTTTTTCGGTTCTATTCGGAATTATTTAAGGAAAAGAATTTAAAAACTAATCGCTCTTTAGTAATTTAAAACTATAAAGTCAGAGAGTAAACATCCTCAGTATGTACTAATCTTGCCCTAACCACCCCTATGGGAGTCTTCATATCCGAAACTTAAAAATTGTTGAGGGGACTCCCGTAGAATTTGTTTCTACGATTATTGCCGGCTATAATCGCATTAGTGTTTTACTTGTGCCATAACGATGATTTTGGGAAGAAGGTTCTACATAGGAGCTTTTCTGTTTATTTAAATTTCTCTGTTTATTTAAATTTCAACTGGGCATAGTATTACCTATAATTTCATATATATTTGAGATTTGTGCTATTTGGAGAAATTTTTATCAGAGGGCCCCTACGATCATTTGTGAACCCATTTTTTTAAATTTGTATATGAAGTAAAGGATCTTTTTAGCAAAATTTGATTAAATTTCTTTAATACTTAAGTCTTTTAGGAATTTTACACTATTATAGGAGCACAGTTATACGGAAGCTACAAGAAATATACAAACGATCATAACCAATATCTGTATGCTTCGTCTTGGGTCCAAATTATAAAATATGTTCAATTAAAATATTTTAATGTTAAATTTATAAAAAGTCCTCCAAATGGATGGATATCTTAAAGATACCTCTGTAACATTTGGAACGTATTATTATATTGGTCCTTGAACAACACCTTTTGAAATACGATCAACTCATGTTTCACTTAGTCACCATACAAGCGTTGATAAAACTTCAAAACCAAGTATATAATTTATGAATTCTGCATAAAAAAGTCTTGATTTGTCAAAGAATGATATAACAAATTTTACGAGGTTCGGTTTATATTTTCATTTGACGACAATTACATGAAACTCAAAAGAACATTACGATTGAGAAAAAATATTAGTTTTAATTCAATTTTTTGCTTGTGGAAATCATTATTAACAAGTTTTACGAGGATCGGTATATAACTTCATAGAAGTTATTACATAAAAACACTGTAACTTCAATAAATCTTACGATAAAGCTTGTAATAATAACAACAATAACATTTAGGTCGAATTACAGTATACGAGGGTCTTTCCATAATTTCTCACTGCTTAAGTACATAAACCAGTTACTATAGTTTTAATTTTTTTTCACCATATAATTAACATTTTTCTTCAAATCAAACAAAAAAAAACGAACAATCATATCAATAAAATTAATTTCACCAAACAAATATTTTCGTTAAATTGATTAACTTTTTTAAACTGATATAAAATCTGTTTTCCTCAGTTCTACAGGTTTTATAAATATTAAAATCAAAACAACAAATTTAATTGAAATATCACATCATTTCCACTAAATTTTTTTGTCAAATGATTTTCCAAAAGTTTTTCAATGTAATTCCCAAAATTCTGAAATTATTTTTAAAACTAAGTAGAATTTTTATTTAAATCAAGTAAATAATATTAATTAAAAATTAAAATGAAATTAAATATTGTAAATTTGACCAACAAATTAATCAATTTAACTATTTCACTATTTAAAGGTTGACATAAACAACACAACACGTCATTTTAATTTTAAATTGAAAACTTCATAATAAATTTAAAAACATGAAACTAACAAATTAATTAGACTAAACTATTTTACGTTAAATTGATAAAACATTTTAAAAAATTATTTTCCACGTTACCGTTATTTTTTCTTTTCACATCAAGCAAATAATTTTAATTAAAAGGTCATATTAATGAGTAATTTAATCATTATTATGATTAAATCATTATCATTATGCATTAAATATCAACTATATTTTAATATTTAACAACAATTTAATCAATTCTAAGACTGAATTTTTTTGTTATGTTCATTAAACATTTTGGTGATTTTGAAAGCGTTTCTGAGTTGTATTAAAATTAGGATAATCATTTCTATTAAAATTAAATAAGATTGTAAAATTTATTAATAATTTAATTGATTAAATAACTTAAATATTAATGCTGAAATATATTCAAATCAGGCAAATCGTCTAATTTAAACATTTAACAAAAATTGTAATATTGATTAATAATTTAATCAAAGTTAAACCTTGAATGTTTATGTAATGGTGTCAATGAAGATTTTAGTAGTTTTTTAATGAAAACTTTAGTAGTTTGAATGCAATGAAATTAACAATGATTATATAAAATTGATTACCAATTTAATCAATTTAATAACTTCTGAAGATTTTAACTGTTCCCTCATGAAAATTATTAGTAATTTTAGTTTAATGAAATTCAAGCAAACGAATTAATGAATCCAACTATTGCAAATATTGAACTACTAAAATTTTATAATCAATATTATTAATTTGTTAATTAAAGGCGGGTGCATTAATTGAACTGTGAATTCCCTTAATTTCTTCAACAGGAAATTACAAAATAATTTAAATATCGCATGCAAAATATGAGATATAAATCTTTAGTCAGTTGTTAAATTAAAAAAATAAATATAAAAACAAATGATTAATTATAATAATTAAGAAAAATAATAATAAATTAAAATAAAACATGCTTTTTAACAAAATTTAAAATTAACAAAACAAAATCAATTTTTATATAAAATTCTATAAATTAAATAATTTTTAAATAATTTAGAGCAAAAACCAAACGAACCACAAGCAGATTAAAAAATAAATTAAAAAATTATTCAATTTTAATTAAAATGATTAAATTTTTAGTAATTTTAATATGTTTAGGCGCAATTATGATCAAAGAAAGTCCAGAGGCTAAACCTCAAGTAATTATGAAAAATATTGAAATAAAATCAAACACAATAATTTTTAACTCAAACTTTATCTTAAGGATATACAAAATGCTGCTCTCTTGGCTTTTGCCCAAGTCAAGGATACTTTCGACAATGGTGCGGCCGCTAAGGATACCAGGGAATTTGAATTTATGGGTGCCAAAGTGAAAAATGATATGCAAATTGGTTTTGGTGATGTCATCAAACGAAAACGTTCCGTTTCCTCAACATCTTCTTCTTCTTCCTCCTCCTCATCTGAGTCGAAAGAAAGAATAAAAAGATCCCCAGATTTTGAAAATCATTCTGGTCATATTGTGAACTCTAATGAGAATTTTGTGAGAGCAAAACGCTCAATAGAAGAAGCGAATATTGAAAATAATAATTATGAAAATGGTGAAGAGTATGATTATGGAACTGATCCTGCTTTTGAATACTCTTCTTCTGAAACATCTGAAACCAACAGATTATTCTTATTATTTGGAATCTGTGGATGTGGAAAAACTTCTTCTGAATTACAAAAAGTTAAGAGATCAATAAATTTGGAAAGTTTGAGGGAAGATATGGAGAGAATTTATTTACCGTTCTACTAAATGATCAAGTGATGAACGTGTTTAAAATTTTAATAAATTGCGATCAGTTTAAAAATATCAATTTTTAAAACTTACGATTTCTATTAAATATTATTACTTAATGGGAATTATAAGATCACAGGTTTAGTTAAGAGATTAGAGTATAAAATAACGAGAGAATAACATGCTATAAGAGATTGAGAGAAATTTTGAGGTGATCATTTCTCAGGTTATCAAAAACACATTTAAGCGTAAATGCAACCGAAGGAAAATGAAAGTTCAAATGTATTAGTTTAATGGATTTGTACTATGTTTGTCAACGGTATTTTATCTGGAAACTTCATCTTAGAGAAAAAGATAGCGATCTTAGAAACGATTTTAGAAATCTTTACGATCTTCTCTATTCTTAAAAATTTCCTTCAAACTAAAGAATTTATTTTATACTTTATAAGATCGAAAATCATAAAAAATTCACCTTTTTTGTAAAACTTGACTTAAAGAGAGTTCAGGTGAAATAAAGTTTTTTTTCGATGAAAAATATGACTTTTGGTGAAAAATGTTGGAAGTTTTGGTGAAAATGTTGGAAGTATTTTTAATAAAAACTGACATTTGGTAAAAATTGAACTTTTAATGAAAAAGAAAAAAACAAAAATAAGCAAATAAATTTTTTTTCGAAAAAATTTAAAATTGTAGGCGAAATTTCGAGCTTTTGCACGAAAAATGGAAATTTGTGAAAAAAAGGAATTTTTCGGGAAAAGTTAAGATAATTTAAAATTTAATGGGAATTTGGATTTGATAGGGTTTGGCAATATAGGTGAATAGAAATGGTATGGTAAAAAAGGATATTTGGTAAAAAAGGATATTTGGTGAAAATTGAATTTTTGCCGAAAAAATTGAATTTTGGTGAAAAATTGACTTTTTGGTGAAAAATTGAATTTTTGGTGAAAAAATTGAATTTTTGGTGAAAAATTGAATTTTTGGTGAAAAATTGAATTTTTGGTGAAAAATTGAATTTTTGGTTGAAAAATTGAATTTTTGGTGAAAAATTGAATTTTTTGGTGAAAAATTGAATTTTTGGTGAAAATTGAATTTTTGGTGAAAAATTGAATTTTTTGGTGAAATGAATTGAATTATTTGGTGAAAAATTGAATTTTTGGTGAAAAAATTTGGGAAAATTTTTGGTGAAAAATTGAATTTTTGGTGAAAAATTGAATTTTTGGTGAAAATTGAATTTGGGAAAATTGAATTTTGGTGAAAACTCAGAATTTATTAGAATAAAAATTTTTGAATTTAACATTGAATTTGCAAAAAATAACATTTTTGGTAAAGAATTTCAAAAACATATATTTTTGTTTTTATTTTTTAAAAATTTTCAAAAAATTTGAATTTTTAAAAACTTCAAAAAATTTTTGTGTGAAAATTTAAATTAAAAATGAATTTTTTTATGGAGAAATTAAAGGAATAAAATATTTTTTTAACATTTTCGAAAACTGGAAAAATGGAATTTTTAAAAAATTTCAAATAATTTGAATTTTAAAAATTAAAAAATAAAAAATTGAAATTAAAAAATAAAAATAAATTGAAAATTTTGAATTTTTTAAAAATTTTAAAAATTTTGAATTTTTAAAAAATTAAAAAAAATTGAAATTTAAAAAAAAATAAAAAACATTTTAAACATTTCACATTTTTCTTTTAACGCTCATTTTCACATTTTTAGAAATTTTCCACTTTTTAATTTTTGTTTCTTATGAAAATCAACATTTCGAAAGTGTTAAGCGAGAAGTGGAAATAACTGAAAAAATGTAAAAAAATGAAATGCACTTTTCCACCTCGATTAATCCTTTTGAAAACACTTAAACCACTTTTGTTGGTTATGAAAAAAATGATGTCGTTTTGAACGAAATTTCCGCGGAGGAAAACAGAAATTAAAATTTTATAATTAAAAAAAACAACACACAACTTAATGCCACATAAAAATATGATATGTTCACAAGGATATGTAAGTGTGTGTTAATTTCAAGGATATTTACATTAATGTCCTTGTTTTGAGTTATATTGCACGAAAGCTCCTTGTTTTTATTTTTTTATTTCGTCGATGAGACAATTTTTATGTTGTCAACAACTTACCTGGAATGGTTGAACAGCGGGTTGTTGTAATTGTTGTTGTTGTTGTTGCTGTTGTGCAGCACCTCCATAGAAACGTGTAAAACTCTGTTGCAAACCGGGAGTTTTCAATGTAAATGAATTTGTATTGGCATCAGTGTGATAAGTCAATTGGGCCGAACAGGAACCCACAAGACACACAATGGCCAACAGACCATAAGCAGATTTTTTAGCTTCACTGGCAAACATTTTTTCTCTGTTTTACTTCCTGTATCCTTTAGAGTTAAAATTATATGAATTTAAGTCTTTTTTAAGCTGCCTGCTTTCAAATTAGTTGTTTAAGGTTTAAATTGATTTTGGCAACTGTTTGAATTTTATATTGTGTTTAATGATTTTATTGTTTTAAACTCTTTATGTCATCACTTGAAACAATAACAACAACAAACAATAACAACATTAAATCCAAAACGCACTCAATTATTTCAGAAACAACAAAACACTAAAAACGTCAACTGAAAAAAATCAAGAGTCTTGAATAAAAGTGATAGTTATGGGTTTAGTATGCCAGGGCAGTCAAATCACACTGATTAAACAAACAAACAAACTGACAAATATCCACAATTACACTCACATACCCAATGTTGTTGTAGTTTTAACAACAATTAAACTCAATTAATTATTCCACTCATAATTTTTGCAGAAGACGTTAAAAACTACACAAATTTTTCGGAAAATAAAAAAACAATTTTCGACAAATTTTGTTAAAATTTTTGACTTTTTTTTTAAATGCCAGTCATACATTTAATGCATTTTTTAAAATTATATTTCAAATTTTGAAAATTGAAATAGTTTTTTTTTTAATAAAAATGTTTAAAGTTTAATTATTATTTTTTTGTTTTAATAATCAAAATTATTATTTTTACTAAATAACAAAAAATAAATTTACTTTCTTTCAAAATATTAAAAAAAAACGTGATAAAGTTTTAATAAATTTTTAAATTTTTTTTAATATTAAATATTAAAAAGTTAATTTCTCTAATAATTTAAACAATTTGCATAAATTTATAAAATTTTTACTTTACAGTGGAAAAATAATTAATATGCCAGACATTCATTCATAAATTTTTACTTCTAGAGTACTTTTCCCCAAAACGATCTCTTTCATCCGTTTCTGAAAACAGAGATTTCAAAAATTATCTACAAAAACCTATAAAAATCATACAAAGAAAAATATTTTAAGTAAAATCAACGTTGAACATAGTTGATTTGAAATTGATTAAATTTTTTTTCATTTAGTTGAAAATAAAATGTGGTGAAATAATTGTTGTATCGGTCACCTCCTAGAATGCAGCAATGTTTTCAGAATTGCAAAATTTTTTTTCAGCCACGCCCCAAAATACAGCCCCTTTTTGTTTTTTGTACATAATTCTGTCATTCTAAGTCCGATCGAAAGAAATTATATACAGTTGTTCACGATTTGAAATCGGCTACAATTTCTCACATTTTTTAAACAATTTCTGTAACAGCATCAACTATTAATATTTATACCCTACACCCCCATAGGTGGTGGAGTATTACGGACAGAAAAAATAGTCCTGCCACTACTCTTAAGTATACCGTTCGATTCAAAATCACATCGATTTAAGCATGACAGATTGTAGTTTTGCAGATATCTTAATGAAATTTGGCACGTACTACTATTTTCACCCAAGGGCCTGTAGAAATTGGCAATCATCGGTCCATTATTTTCCCTGAAAAAAAACGAATTTAACCAAAATTTGCAAGACTAAATCTTGTTATACTCTTAATCGGTCCATTATTTTTTATAGGTAAATTAAACTCATAACTCGAACAGATACATATATATTGTATATATTGTATTAATATTTAGTCAAATAAAAGATAAATAAAAGCAAAACTGCTGTGCGAAATTATACGAGGGTCGGTCCATTATTTTTTCTAATTCCCATATAAACCTCCAGAAAAAAAACACATTAAAACGCATAAATTTCACATAAATGCAAATTCCATACTACATTGCAGACATAAGCATAATAAGGAAAACAAATGATACGAGGGTCGTTCATAAATTTTTCGCAGCAAACTTTTACAATCAACAATGTGGTGTAGGGTATTAAATAGTTAGGCTTAACCGACTATAACATTTTTACTTGCTTTTTTATTTTATTTTTTTTTTATTTTAAGGTCACTGGTACGAGGTGCTGTCATAACAAACAAAATAAATTATTTCAAAAATGTTTCATACGGTATAAATAAAATTCGTTTATGATCGAAAAAAAGTGAATGGTTTAAGTATTTATCTTACTTACCATGTCATAAAATGCGATTCTTCCCATATATAAATAGTGTGACCTTAAGTGGGAAGGATCCGAAGTGTCAGAAGTGAGTGGTAGAAGATGATATAAAGAACAAAATGTAACCGGTTTTAAATCAAGAACAAATAATATATAATTTGTTTCGATCGTATTTAGAATGACGGTGATATATACGAAAAAAAGAAGGGCTGTATTTTTGGGCGTTGCAAATAATAGAATCAAACCTTTCTTTCATACTGCGAGGTGACAAGCACAAATTAGAATCATTCAATATTAATTAATAAAATTAAAGAAAGTGAAATTTCAATGAAGAAAATTCTTAAAGACGGTATTTATTGTGAAACAATGTTGAATTAATATTTTTTATCCATGAAACATTTTGCTTAATAGATAAAAAATGTTAATTCAACATTGTTTCATAATTAAATGCAGTTTGTTTTTGGATTTTTTCTTAAATTTACTAATTAAACGTAAATATCGAAAGACTCATTATTTCACCATCGAACTTAAAAACGTCTAATTTTAATTGAATGAATTTTTAGTCAATCTCAAAAACAACTTTGCTCAACGTTGATTTTGCTTCAACATCTTTTTTGAAATGTCTATTTTCAGGAACAGAAGAAATTATTTGCCCACGTTGGCACCTTTGTTTTTAATGAGCTGTACCAACTGAATAGATTTAACAGAGGAGTATATTTTTGGTTCTTTTAAATTTTTTCAAGATTATTTTCAAATAAAGACCAACATCTGAGACAATCGCAAAATTTCGAAAAAGAAGTTTTCAAATTTTTAACAAGACAGTATTAAGGCTGTATGTACTTCATCATAGCACTTAATGAAATAAGAAAATCGAATCAATAAAAAGAAGATTATAAGCTAAACCTCGGGCCATGGTTTCAATATAGCATTCCGGAAAAACGGTTTAGAGCTTATAAAAGTCTTAAATATGAACCAATTTTACTGAAATTTTGCAAAAATTATTTTTCTAACAGACTTTAATATACGTACTTCATTTGACCCATATTTTGTTATAGTTCCAATACAATGCTCCTTGATGGAATATTGTTATATAAGAATCAATATTATTGAACAACGATACGATTAAATTTCTAATAATACAAATTACTATTTGATAATTTTCGGCCCATGTTTTGCTATAACTTCCATTTAAGGTCCCTTCCTGGAACAGATTTAAAGATTGTAAGATTATAAAATTTGAATAAAGTTTTAGAAATTTTGTACAAGTTTTGTTTTTAACTGTAGTTAATATATATCTTATTTGACAATTATCGAGTTATAACTCTTGTTTGTTTTTTGGTTCAAGTTTTTCAAATACTGACATTCTCGAATTCGTCAAATTTTTTAGGAAAACTTTAAATTTAACCTGAATTTAAACATGTTAAAAATGCTATATTCGGCTATGCCGAATCTTCAATACCCTCTACCACAAATACGTGTAATTATATACGTTATGTTTCGTACATACACACTCACTCATATACTCATTAAGGTATATATTTTTGGCTATAACTTTTTATACTGAATCGATTTTGATAATTTTTGTAATGATAATGAAGTACATATTACTTTATATTACGCCTAAATCTTATTATATTTTGTCGATTTCTAATTTACAGTCTTAGGAAAAATCTTTGCAGGAACTTAGAGGTTGCTTCAGATTTCTGTCTATATCTTTTGAAATACTAAATGAATTTTGCTGATTTTAAATAGAAAACTGTTCAGACTATAACAAATCTCATTGAGTCCTGTCAATTATTGTGGATGTGACGGACAGACATAACTCAAATTTTGAATTGATGCACTATTGGATCTTAAATGATCCTTCAAAGTTTGCATACCCTCTTCACCACTTGTGGTGTGTTTGTAAACCGACATTTGCAAAAGGATTCATGTAAGAACCTTGACATTAAGAAGGACATTTGATATTTCTATTTCAGTTAAAATTCATTTGTTATTAATCATAAAATTGTCATCATGAAAAATTTGCCCAAAAAGTGGAAACTAATTTACATTTTAATGCAAAAATCTTTGAAATCAATATTTTTGCATTTAATTAATTTTAAACAAAACAAAAAATTTACAGGAAAAGAAATGAATTTAAAATTTTGTCATAATAAATTATGTTAACAAAAATTTCATTAAATTAAAATTTGGTCTGAATTATATAACAAATTTTATAAATTATACAATTTGAACTCCAAATGTGGAGAATAACTAAATAAAGAAATAAATTTACCCCTTTTTATGCAAATCGAGTGAGTGAACGACTGATAATGATAAAATGTTTGTAATTATGTATGTATGCTATGTATGTATGCTATGTATGTATGTATGTATGTATGTATGTATGTATGTATGTATGTATGTAATGTATGTATGTATGTATGTATGTAAGTATGTTTGCTATGTATGTATTTATGTATGTATGTATGTATGTATGTATGTATGTATGTATGTATGTATGTATGTATGTATGTATGTATGTATAATGTTTGTATGTATGTATGTATTTATGTATGTATGTATGTATGTATGTATGTATGTATGTATGTATGTATGTATTAATGTTTGTATGTATAATGTATGTATGTATGTATGTATGTATGTATGTATGTATGTATGTATGTATGTATGTATGTATGTATGTATCTATGTATGTTTGCATGTATGTTTGTACGAATATATGTATGAAGATATGAATATATGTTTTATTTTGATTATTGTTGTTGTTGTTTTTCCGATTTGTAATCTGATTGTGAATGCAATTTAATTGAAAAAAGAAGAAGAAAAAATCATGTTCATCAACAAATAATTTAAATTAATTTTTCCCATATAAACAATCAACAACAATACAGTGGTCCCAAAAAGCTTTTTATTTGGTAGAAATTCTGTATGTTTGGAACTATTAAATTAAAGAATAACATGTTTCTAACGGATCCTGGAATCGGGAAGTTGATTTCAAAATTGGTCATTTCGGGTATTACGATTTTTTTTAAAAAAATCGCCAAAATTTTATTTATGATAAAAAAGCATATTTCTTGTAGAGAATTATAAGGCCTATAAAAATGTTAACTATATCCATATAGACCTTATAATTCTCTACAAAAATATGCTTACATGTGTGGGATAACTCTTATAGTTAAAGAGATATTTAGACAAAAGTAAAATTTGGATCATGGGATATTTTTAGTTTCTTGAACTTGATGGGCTCTATTCGGGTCCAAGAAAATTTTAAAATTATTGCCTGAACTCTGTATAAAATTCTAAATAATTTTAACGCAAGATCCACATGTCTCTGTAGATTCAATAAAAAGATATATATTTTTAGAATATAAATTAAGACAAAAAAAACGGGAACATTTTTCTGATCTTTTTTTTTGAAAAATGTGGTCATATTTTTACTTTAAAATTAACTATTTCTTTTTGTACTGAACATCTATTTTTCTCAATCCTGAAAGAATTTCAGACGTAAATGTATATAAAGCAAATCTGAGGACATTTTGGAATACAATTTCTCCGCTACCCCCATCGAAAATTTTGTAACTTTTAGATATTTTTCTTTCGTTTTTGGGGAGGAAAAATACGACAAATGCTATGATTGTTAAAAAGGTATTTTTGTGATAAAGCTACATTAATCTCAAGAAATCTGTAATGGTCAAACCTCTTATAAACGGTAGAATAAGCAATTTTCTGAAAAAAAAAAAATGAATTTTTAAAACAATTTTTTTCCAAATTGAAATTTTTCTAATTTCCGATGAAAAAGTGAAAATCTTTTAAAAGTTCTATGTTATGAACAACTTTGTCCATATTATATAAAAATTTTCATATTAATTAAGAATTCAGTTAGAATTGTTATGGACTTAATTTTATGTTAAATATAAAAAATTTGTTTACAAGAGTGCAAAATTAAAAATTTTGGAATTTTTGAAAAATTTTGAAAAATATTTTAACTTGCAAAGACTTTTTATGCATAAATTATTATTTTGAAGTAATTCCCTTTCCAACGATACCAAACACTTACATAAAAATTTACATAACTCTTCAAAAATTACCTGAAACTTGGCCCCTCCCTAGGAATTGGCACATTTCCCATGTAAATATTTGCTGCAATATTTAACGAGTTCAACATGAATTCAAATAATCTTAAATTAATGCACAGTTATTTCTGAGGTATTAATGGACTGGTTTGTGAAAGCAACATAAGTTTCTAGCTCCCCACAGGGCTGGGGAAGAATGCGACTCAGATGCGACCAATTTCGCCCAGAAGCTCCACTTCTCGATCCCAAGACCCACTTACAAATATGTTCTTCACCAAATTTATTCTAAAACATCGCAGGAATGTCCATATGAAATTTCGTAAAAAAAATATTTCAAAAGTTCCAAAGTTACAGAATTATTTCCAAAAAGTGAGTTTTGCGACCCACCGTGCAATAATCAAACATACAAAATATATAATAAATTATATCTTATTATTATTTTCAACACACACACACCACACACACACACACACATAAGTAAAACATAACTATATATTTAACTATAAATTCAAGTCTACAAGATGTGGTAGTGTGCGTGCATAAGTGTGCTTAAATGTGTTGTAGATGTGTGAGTGTGTTCATGTGTAGTTATAAACAAAAATTGCAACATTAATTTACATTTATTTATTATATTTTTGTTTATATGAAACACAATCTACGAGTCTTATTTCTGTTGACCAATTTTTTTTTGTTTTATTTTTATGGTCAACATTTTCATTTTGGTTCGTGCGACTTTGCGATCGAAAAGTTAAAATTTAATTTTACCTAAAAAACACAAACATACAAACATACATAAGTTTAGACTAAGAGTTCAATATGCAGGGTGTTTTATAAGAGGTGTTTTTACATACACTGGTACATATTCCTATTAACGCACATTACTTTATTAGCACGCTCACATCCACAATAGTTGACAAAGTTTAATGAAATTTGGACTTAGTATTTGTTAGAGACCTGAGAAATTTCTTATTTTTAAACCAGCAAAATCGGTTCAGTATATTAAAGATATAAACCGATATCTGAGGCAAGGTCTCAGGTCGACTAATTAGAAGAAGACCTTCTCATAATATTACATAAAAATCCGTTCAGTAGAAAAAAGTTATAACCAAAATATAACTTATTTCATGACTCATTTAATTGCATGAACGAATTATAACGCATTTACTCCACCCGCATTTGTGTACTGAAGATTCGGCAGAGTCGTTATATAGCATTCTTACTTGTTTAATATAAATTTTAGAGTTTTACCGTTAATTAAGTGGTATTTTCCTATAAACGCACTTAAGTCTATCAGTCTCCAAAACATTATTATTAATGGGTGGATAAAACCTGTTTATTTCCATCAATTTTTAAAAAGAGTGAAATAAATTTCCTCCCAAACTTGCTTCATTTTAGTAACCTATAAAAATTTGACACCAAACTTTCGGAACGTTTTAATTTACGACCAATTTCTCTATTGGAACTTTTTTTCAGGAAAAAAAATTAACTTAAGCGTTATGATATTTAGAAAATTTCATTAAATATACTTTATTTATTAAGAAACGGAAATTAATATTTTTATTTTTAAATTAATTTTAAGTGCATAAAGAACATTTGATCGCAATGTATAAGGCTTAAGGCTTTTACTTTTAAAAAGTACCCTAATTGCTTCTAATTAAGACATTAATTTTAATCTTGGATGGAAACAACCAGACTAAAAATAAAAATAGAGAAAAAAATTAAATGCTTTATAGAAATATGCATCAGTGTATAAGTTTTTCTCCAATTGTTTGATTGAACAAAAATCTAGAAAGGATATTTGAAGTTGTCTCAGATATCTGTCTATATCTTCTTGGCCATTGCACTTATATATCTGTTTTTAAAAAGAAACTGTTTAAAGAATATGAAATAACCGAATTCATTGAATCGGAATGATTATTTTTGGGAGGAGAGAATGTTTTCAACCGACGGTTTTGATGCAAGAATTCTTTTGGAATGGAAATTTTGCTTAATTTTTTTGACACTTTACACTCAAATATTTACTTTAATTTGTAGTTCATTAAAGCGTTATTTCTTTCAACACACCCTCAATTTGTGGTCACTCTGTCCACCCACAAACTAAAAGTTACATCAACTTTTTGGACGCATAAAGAATAAATAATTTTTTTTGTAACCAAAAGAAACATGAATTAATAATTCAAACAATTTTAAATATTTAAAGAAAATATAAAAAAATATTAATAATTTATGACTTTCATTACATTTCACTTGTTTTCACAACTTACACACGCACGCAGTAGACATAATCACGCACGTGCCTTAAAGTAAATGAAATGCAAAGAGAATTAACTAAATAATTTTATTTTTTAGTACGAACTATTATTTAAGTGACTTAAAACTTTTATGGTAACTAATTGAGGTGACGAATTCGAAAAAACATAAACGTTAAGAAATCATTTATATTAATCACGAGTTTTTATTTCGGCTGAAAAAAATACAAAATAACTGATTTTCAAGTTCGAAAAAAATGGAAATAAGTTCATACGGAAATCGTTAATAATTTGTTTAAAATTCTTTTCTGAAATCTAATTACATTTTATTTCTGTTGGCTGTTCATCATGAATGACTTAATTGTACAGTGGGAGAGATGAAACAAATTTTGCAAATAAATATTGAACTTTTAATCAGCTTTTATTATTTATAAATTTTATATTCTTTTAGAATAACGATTCCTTCCTTCATTCCTTCATTCCGAATGGATATTTGTAATTTAAATACCTTGAAATATTGGATTGATTAGGACCAAATTCAATAGATATCGTGCCTCTACAAAATTTTATCATGATATGCTAAAACTGCGATCTGTATGGCATAAAAGAACGGACCACCAGCGGTAGTGTAGGGTGTAAGAATAATGATTTAATGAAGAAAAAAATATTTCATAAAATTTGAAATTACCCTCCATTTAAACCATTTTTCGGTTAGAAGATTAAAAAGACCACCCTACATACTTATATGTATACACTAGAACATATTCCTATAAATGCACACACGATTTTTTAAAGAAAAATAAACAAGACATATTTATCAGTTTCTTTAGTTTTAGCTTTCTTAAAGTCAAAATTTGAATAAATTTTACGGCCTGTATCTTTACAAAATCGTACTTGCAAGCCATCCGTCCAGCTGTGTTCAGAAAAACCATGCTTTAGATAGCTTTTAACAGTGTACCCACGACAAGAGCATCTTTCAGCAATTCTTTATTAATTCAACAATTAATTTTTGTTGGAACAATACAAATTTTGGACTTGCCAACTGCAGAATATGTCTTTCACCGCCTAAATTACATTTTGAAATCAGAATAATCGTTTGATCTTTAATTCGCGCTAATAACATGAATTTAAGTTAAATTATTTTCATGAGAAAAGTTTATTTTGTCATTCCTCTGCTCATTTCATATTTTTCGAATTTTAGACGATTTCGTTACATCATCGGTTACACTTTGGCTTCCTCCATTTTTTGTTTTCAATTAAAAATTTGTTAAATATTGTTACGAATTGGTTTTATTCGATTAATTTGTCTTTATTTTCATTTCCCTTTGAAAGGTTTCCTAACACCATAATTCAGTTCTTTCTTAAAGAAAATTATACATCACACTTTAGGATCGTTTTAATTTACGACCAATTTCTCTATTGGAAAAGTCTTGGACATGAAAAATTTAATTTGGATCTTTTATTGATCGAATAAGACAATTTACTGGATCATATTTAAAGGCTATGAAATTAATCGATTAAATTAGAAAATTCTGGAGTTAAATTGAAATATTTTCATTTAAAAAGTATTTTAAAAGCAATTTTCACGTCTGCCTTTATAGAAATATTCCACATAGAATAACATCTAGTACATTTAATTGAAGGAATAAGACAAATAATAACATTGAAAATATTGTTAAATGTACCGTTAAGTTGTATAAAGTTAAGTACATGATACACAGATTTTGGGGTTTATCAAAATTTCAGATATTTAAGCCTATAACTTCTTCTATCGATCCAATATATGTTGTTGTTTGTTATAATTAAATTTTATCTAGACTTAATGATTCGCCGAATTTTTTGTGTATATATTTGTTGTTATTGGGCCGATATGACTGGTTTTATAGAGTAGACATTTAAAAAAGTCTGTTTGAATTTGGACAATAAGTCTGAGCATGAGAATGTTTCGAAGAAACAGCCGGACAGGCAGCTAGACAAATGCACATATAGCAGAATCGACTCATATTTAAACTTACTACACTTTATGGGGTCTTAGATGATTCCTTCATGGTGCTACAAATGGAATGACAAAATTAATCACAACTTGTTGTGTGGACTATAAAAAACACTTGTAATATCGTACCATAATTTAAGCCCTTATAACTCGACAACTCCAAAAGTAAAATGTAAACAAACCATAAACAAACATTTTTTATTTCATATTACAAACGCAAAAGCACATATTTATGCGTACGTGTGTATGTTTGCTTTAGTAGTATATGTGTGAATTATTTTCAATATTGTTTTTCTTTCCGCTTTTATATTTCATATTTTACAATTTAACAACAACAACAAAAACGAGTTATTATGCAACAACAAAAAAATATTGTTAATAATGGAATCGCACTTTTTTTCTTTCTCACTAATACAAATTCGTTATAATTCATATGTTGTTTTCACACACACGCACACACATACACATATGCTCTTTATCATGTTATTGTTATGTTTCATGAACACATGCTGGTGATAGTGGTTGTTGTTGATGTGAAGTATATAAAAATTGTTATGATAGTGGGTGGTTAGGTAGAGTAGCATATTATAACACTCACATGAACATGCATATGTATGTGTAACTATATGTGTTTATTTCACTTAGTTTTTTTCTTTTTGCTTAATTTTTTTTTTATTTTTATATTTTCATTCACAACACGTTGCATACTTAAGCCAATAAACTTAACATTTAACTTTGATACGTTTACTACTCGTTAATACAAATATACACGCTTACGCACACACACCATTCATACACATTTTTATAACACATACACACTTGCACAAATTATTACTATTCTTTAAACACACACTAACATGTTAACCATTAACTATAGAAAACAGTTTAGAGGAAAATATTAGTTGTGTTTACACTTAAATCAATTCAACATTTGTACATGTTGAATTGAAGTTGTATGTATTTAAATCAACATTTTTTATAGTTAAAATAATTTTTCAAAATTTTTAAATGTTAATTTTAGTTATTGTTATATGAATTGTAATTAATTATTGTTATAAAAACATGTTTTTATTTAAAATTAATCACCAATTAAGGTGGTGGTGGGGGGGGGGTATATTATTATTGTATATGTTTTGTATCATATCAAAATCTGAGTTATTAAACAATAATAATCCAAATTCACTGAAAATTGGCCACATTATTTGCTATTACCCAGCCTTTCTTTTAAATCAATCTCGAAATCACATCCAGCAACAAAGAAGAAAGATCGAGAGATATTTGAGGACAACATAGAAATATTCAAATATATAGGCTCAATTTATCAATTTCCCTTTTCTCATTTCTCATTTCAGCAATTAGTGCAGTGTTAGTAATTCTAATTCAAATAATATTATTATAATGATTAACTTGCCAGGGTGTACATCCAAATTATATATCAAACACGAATTATTATGATTGATTCTCCACCAGTCCTCAATCAAATTATAGGTTAAAAACGAAAGCAAAATGCTGACCTTCGAAATCTGTATTACGGTACAGTTATTCGACATTCGACACACACACTTATTCAATGCGAGATGAGACGTAAAACTTTCGAAAACAAAAAAAACTGTTATCGGTCTGAACAACATTAAAAGATAATGCCAGTGACACGCGAGTTGTTTATTCATCCAGAGCTGCTGTATGTCTGTGCTATATTTTTCTCCAATTAAAAAACGATTGAAGTATGTAAATTTTATATAAAAAATTTGGTGATTCTAATTTCAAATGGAGAAATTTAATCTGATTCAAATTTATATCAAATAAAGAATTAAGCTCATTTTTGAAGTGAAGCATATTTCAGTGTAGATGGGTTCTCTATCTTAGTCAAAAGAAATAACGTCAAGAACTATAAGGCCACTCCTTCCCAAACACCTCCAGCGTGTGCCTTATGCAAATATTTTTTACACCCCACTGGCTCGAGTGGTGAAGAGTACTTTGTCATTCCGTGTGTGACACCAATTAGATATCATCTAGAACCCCATAAGGTATATATATTTACACCAAACACAAATTTGAGTCGATACTTAAACTTGACTTAAAAATACAGATCCAATAGCATAAAATATATTCCCCTTTATCTGAAATAACTCACCTCCCGATGGAATTTTTCTTGTAAAATGTAATCAGATTTAAACAAATTTGAACTGCATACATTTCATCATCATAAAGTTATTAAAATCAGATTGATAGAAAAGAGTTATTGGTTAAGATTTGTAAAAATTTTGATACACTTCTCAATCATTGTGGCATATAGATCGCAAATTTAAATATATTTTGCTAAAATTTCTATGTTAAACCCAACAAATTAGAATATGCTGGTACCATTTTAGTTGCATTCTCAAATATCGGCCAATTTCATTGAAATTTGACAGAATTTACGTTTCTAAGTGTCTTCATTATATGTAGGACAGATAAGACCCCTTATCAAATCGGTTAAATCCTAAAAAACTATAGACATATTCTATTGAAATTTCTCATTATTAGTTTGCGAAATATCGGTATATCTTAGGTTAGAGTTCACATGTAAGGATTTAAGTTTAAATAATTGGGATCCTTCCAATTATCAATCTACTCTTTCATACTGACTCTTCAAGTGCCCGGCGAATACATTCCATTTTTATTCTAATTTTTTCATCAACCTGTTGAAATTATAGCAAAAGTTTATCACATCAAGCCCTTTAAGAATTCTCATATTAAGAAAATATTTAATTA
>PYHX02000043.1:0-32513 GCA_004302925.2 Cochliomyia hominivorax | reverse complement strand
TATATTTATGCTATGTATTATGGTATAATGTTAAAGAGTATATAAATATTTCTTATGTTAAGGGGGTATTAACAGCATTTTTTAGATGGGATTCTTTTCTCTTATTGTTTTCTCTAGTCTTGTTGGGGCTTCTCCTCTGAAGGGAATTATTTCAATTGTAAGTGGTTTTTCTGTGGAAATAGTAAAGAATTTTTAAATACCTTTATTAAAAGTGTATATAAAAGACAAGATTTGAGATTTCCTTAATTGATAAAGTATGAAGGTTTCTAGACAAAGATAGGATCCTCTGGGCCTGCTCACTTCAAAGGTTATACCAAAGCTTTCAAATGAGCTCATAACGCATCCGGTAGGAAATCAGTGGATTAGCTCAGTGGCCGGAGTATTTGGTACGAAAAGTTAAGCCAATGCAGGTTCGAAAACATACATTAATTAGAATAAAAGTTGGAGATCAAAAGTAGTCAAATTTTCGAAAAAGTTCTTGGTATGACAAGCAATGTTCAGTTGCGACAAAAGAAGCCATATAATTTGTTAAAAAGGGCTCTATAAATACCGAAATTTTCACCAGGAAATGTATACAAGAAAGACTGCTTCCATGCATAAGACTTTATCATGTGTCACTTGTTTTGGGCCTGATATGGTATCCTATGCTTACAACTAATAATGAGAGATAAAAGAACAATAATGTGGTATTTGCACCAAGAGAGGAAAATGCTCTTAAGTGCCAGGAACTAAGACCAATGTAAGATATGGACGCCTATTAAAATTGAATGAAGAATAAAAAAGGTGTCCAAAAGTGTGGAAGAGTTGAAACATAGAATTACTACCTGTTTAAGCATAGTGACGGAAATGAAAAGGTCTCCGAAAAAGGTTCAAAATGTCATCCCTGGTGATTAAAACAATATTTTTTTGAAAATGTAATAGTGTTTCAGTCCTGGTCAATATAAAGATACTTCAGGAATTCTATGTTCAATTTTATTATACTAGATCTGTAGTTGTTAGACAATAATTAAAAACAATGCGCTTTGGCCCTGATCTAAACTTAAAACGATTATCACTCATTTACAAGCCAACCAGATCAGAATTTCGGTTTAGGAGGTATTATAACCGTCATATATTAGATATTCTATATAGCTAAAGGGTATTCAAAATTCGTTATATTTATATAAAATTTTCTATTGTTTTGCTTTAATTTTCTTATTGTTATTTTTGCATTTTTCTATTCTTGTTTTTGTTTTTACATTTCTTCCTTTTCTTTTTTACTTCATTCTTTTGTTCACTAGGAAATCTTCAAATTTTTGTTGTTTTAATCTTTCTAAATGGTCACCCCTGGGAAGAATGCTTGTTGAATATTGTTTTCTAATAAATTTCGACATTTATATCTCTCTTTTACTTTGTAATCATTTCATTTGTTTTATATGAATATTTTCATTTATTCCACAAACACATATAAACACTTTTTTCACATGTATCCTTTTGCAACTCATTTATACTTCTAAATGTAATATAAAGAGGGAGTCTTTGTTTTCTTTTGCTTTAAGTATTTTAAATTTCTATTTTTGTAATTTCTTAGCGTTAAATGAACAAGAATTAAATTTATTAAAAAGGTTTTTAGATTTTCCTTGGAATGATTGATTTCATGGTTTCTTGTTCTTTTCATAAAGAAAGAGTTTTCCTTGGGCCGATTTTTGTGATAATTTTTAGCCGAACGTTTTTAATGAGTTTAAGAAAAATTTTACCAAACATTTATTCAATCTCAAATCAACTATTTTCAACGTTGATTTTACTTAATGTTTTTTTTTTTCATGTAGGAAATATCCATTCACTCTTATCCAAAACTTTTAGGATTAACTAAAATATCGGTATGCATTATTTATCTTCACTGAACAATACAAATAATAATAACGTCAAATTTAATTTATTGTTCACAATTAGTTTGGTTATAGACGTACCAACAGTAGAAAAAGGTACTGATGGACACACTCTGAAACAGACGGATATAGCAAATTCGACATCTTTTATTTCAATTGTATACAGAAAATATCCACTTTTTTACAAATTAAAATTTCCATTTATTATTTTTATTTTTACTTTCCATCTCTCTCCAATCAAATATAGACCGATATTCACAAAACACACCACCCAAGTGATAAAACGGGTATAATAAGTTTGTCATTTCGTGTATAATGCATCGTTCAAAAATCGGTTCGATTTAGTTATGCTGCATTAATAGAATAAAGATATCTTTTAAAACATTGTTATTGTTTCTTATAGTTTCTATAGGTCAAATTGTTAAAGAAAGAATTGACCATAGGCGGCGGTTCGGGCAAAAAAAATTGTAATCGATTAGTGCCATAACCAGGTTTATAGCTCTATAGGGGGTTCCAAATATAGGAAAATATGTTTCTGCCTATAACTCAAGAACTAATGGTCCGATGCATTTCATGTCTGGCAGTGCATAAATCCTGAAAAATATCTGGGAAAAAATTAAGCCTCTAAGATTCTTAAAAAATAGTTAAAGCCGAAAAAAATTTGAGGTACCTTCAGTTTTCTGCTAATATCTGAGCCATTTATGAACCAATTGCCTTGATTTCTATAGCAAAATTCTTGAAGACATAGCTCAATCAATTTCATACCGATCCAGATATATATTTTGGGGATCTAAGTCGAAAATTGTGGAAATTAGAAAAGGAATGACAAACTTACAATAATCAACATTTTTTTCATTTCAACTTCTTTATTTCTTCAAAATCTTTTTAAAAAAATGTTTAAACTTTTCCAACAATTTCATTATTATCACCGTTTTCCCCCTAAAAAAAAATAACTATAAAATGAATTTACAATCACTTGAATGAAGGATTTAATCCATTTTACACCTTTTTATAGGAAAACATTAAGTAACAATTGTGATTGTTGTTAAACTTTTCTAACAATTTTCGATAATATAAAGTAATTTTATTACAATTTTCTTTTACTTACAGTATCACCTGAGATGTCAACAACATTAACATCAACAACTACAACAACTAAAAATATACAAATTATATAATATAACAATAACTACGCTTATCAAAGTGAAATGACTGAAGAATTTATACAGTTAAATAGAAAAATATCAAATAGAACAAAAGTAGAGAAGTAGTAGCAACAGCAACAACATCATCATCATCACACATTTCATCAACAGCAATGTTACATTACTACCACAAATACATGAACCAGTTGCAACAACAACAAGAAAACAATAACAGGGAGATTATCATTATAAACCAAATAATGAGCAGAGTTTTATAAAATTTGAACATGAAACGATAACCACAATTGCCACAATACAAACACAACAATCAACAATAAGTACTAGTCATCTACATGCAACAGCAACAACTACACTAGCAATACCATTAGCAACAACAACAACCATGATTTCAACTTTAACTCTGGCACCTGAACAAATACAAATGAATAAAGAACAACAAAATCCATATAAAAAAGTGGAAATAAAACATAGTGAAAATGTTGAAAGAGAAGAGGAGAAGAAAGTAATGTTTACACTTTTTGATAATAGTATAGAGGGAAGAAGAAGAAGCAGAGGTAACATTCAAGGACTATTACTACAACTACTAATTATGCTGCTGATAATAGTCATGTTTTTGTGCCACCAACAATCTTAAGTATTGAATCAACACAGAACACTTTGTTAAGCCAATGAAAAATATTTATCTAACAATAACAACAACAGCAGCAACAATAACAACAACAATGTCAAATCTACAAAGTATTGGAATATTTCTATTGATTTGCAACCAAATAAGACAAGAAATCAGCAACAGGAAAACAATACCAGCAACAGCAAGAGCAAGAGCAGGAGCAGGAGCAGGAGCAACAGCAACACAAGTAGTAGCAGTAATAGTGATAACAGCTTAAATAATCATAATGAAGGTAGTAAAGATTTCGTTAACAGCAACTACCGAAGCAGCAACAGTAAACAAAAGACAACAACAAATACATTTAGCCTTAATCACAACAACAGATATGGAACAGTAAATAAAAACAACAACAATAATAATAGCAGCACTAACACTAGCAGCCAGCACAAGCATAAATTTCGTAACACAAAATCATGTAGCAACTAAAATAGAAAATGGAACAGCAACAACTAAAACTACAAGAGTATTAAATGCAACAGCAATTAATTCTTTGGCATCAAGTGGCACATTTGATTTTCACAACAAAACTAGCAAAACTCATAACTTTAAAAACCACAATAACAAAAATAGTAAAAGCAACAACAACAGCAGCAACAACTACTACGATAGCATTGCTACAAGTACTGATAGTGATAGTAATTTAAGCCCTAAGGAAATGAACCAATACACTGACATAACAAAAACTCATCATCATAATCAACATCGTCCTCAACTACAAATGCCAACAACATCATTGTCAGCCGCAACAGCAACAACAACAGCATTAAGAATACCTACAACATATACACCTTTACATGAATATCATGGCCATAGTCAAATGAAAAGACCCGTACTTTTACATCGCCATGCCAGACAAACGGCAGGAGCTGCAGCAACGGATGATGAACAAAATGACAAGTGTCGTATGTTTGTTGAAGGAGATCCCGAAAAGAATGAACTTTATAGTCCCGATTATCCGAATGATTATCCCAAAAATATCAATTGTACGCGTGTCATAATAGGTAAGTTGGTGTGATGATATATTTTATGGACTTGGGGAATTGAAATGGAATTATTTGATACATCGATATAGAATATATATAGATAGTTACAGTGCACAGTGGTCCCAAAAACGTGTTATTTTTTTCTTTTCGGAAATAATTATGTAATATTCAAACTATTGCACCATGGCCATAACTGATTTTTCTTGGGAAAAAATGTTGTAAATTTTAATCGGCTAATTAATTTACATGAAATTAAACATTATGATAACAGAGGATTGTAACATGATAACTTTGGAAGTTTAGGAGTAAAAAAGCCTTCATGAGTTCAGTCACATTTTTGTTGGCATGACAATTTTTTCTTTCGGTGTATAACACTCAGAAGGAATTATCTAAGACCCAACGATGTCAATCAATATCTGAGTCGATGTAGCTATGTCCATCTGTCCTGTCCGACTGTATCTTGTTGCCATGAGAAGCAATGAAAAGTTTCCTATTTAAAAACAGCAAAATCGGTTCAGTATATTAAAAGATATATATCTAAGATAACCTCTAAATTCAAGCGAAAAGTTTTTGAAGAATTTCCATCTTCAGATCTTAATAAAATTTTACCAAAATATTAATTATTAAAATCGGTTCAGTAAAACAGTAGAAAGTTAAAGCCCAAAATATATTTAGGCAAATTTTTTAAAACGAAACATAACGTATTAACTACATATTCATTTGTGGGGGAGGGTATTGAAGATATTGAATATAGCCGAATGTAGGATTCTAATTTGTTTTCAGTTTCATATAGTTTTCGATTTATTTGGATTTGAAAATTTTAGCTTTAAAAATTTTTCAATATCTCTAATCAGTTTCTTAATATATACGCAAATGTAGTGCCCTGATCTTGCTTAAGATTATGCACTTTTTGATTTAGCTTCTTGCAAAATCGGGAGAATATTTATTTTACTCTTCTTCCGTTAAGAGTTAAGGATTAAAAAGCCACTTTAAAACAATTTCTGCAAATTATTCATTTTTAAACTCTTTTTTTCGATTTTGCTCTTTATTCATTTTTATCATTCTTCAGAAATAAAATCTTTTCCAAGAGCGAAAAAAAATAAAACTCTTTTAAAAAAATAAAATTGAACTTTTCGAAAGATCCGATCTTACAAAGAGTAATAAAAAGAGACGAAAACCGTACCTTAATATATTAATTAAGTTTATTACATTAATTTTAAGATATTTTGAAAGTTATCTGCAACAATAAAAGTTTCTAGCTTTTCTGGCAGCAATGATTGGGCTTCTCAAATTAACCCAATGACTTCAAAAATACATTTAGTTCTTCTAAAGTTAGAGAATTACTATCTATTTTTTGACCATTAAACTATTTTTGACCATTAAGCATTATTAACTTGTTCCACCAATAGCAGGAAACCAATATAGTTGTATGTAGCGTCAAATGTGAACTACCAAAACGGATTTTTCTTATTACTTTTCTTCTCTTCTTTTTTTTCTTCGCAAAAAAATCGATATAATTTCTTCTAGGAAATTCAGCCAGTAACTAAATTTCTTTCCCCAGAACTGTTTTCATTACTCTATTGAATACCTGTTCATTTCTTTCACAATATTGAATCTCCTTTCATCTTTCATCTCTCAACTTCGGTTAGAAATGCAAATATTTGCATGTTTTATTTTCAGAGAAACAACAAATTTTCTTTGTCAATTACAAACTAAAAAAGAGAGAGAGAACTTTGGCCCGCATCAGTATGAGTTCAAAAGGTCTCAACTTCAATTTAAGCTGTCAATGTTTCTGAAGTTTTATTCACTCTTAAAGAGGTGAAGTCCATAACATTATGATTTACATGTTGAATGATTTGTATGTTCACTTACCTGAGATTCTATCTGCACCCACATTGAAGAGATTATTTTGAGGAAATGATTGTGGTTGTTTCATAAAAGATATTTCTTTTTGGGAAAAAATCTAAAAAAAAGAATAGAAAATATGTTTGTTCGGTTTGAAAAAAGAATATAAATGGAGATCGGGGTTATATTAAAGTCATAAAGCAATTAAAGAAAACTAAATTAAGGGGATCAAAATTTACTAAATTTTAGTCTTTAAATAAAATTCTTATCATTTTTATAAATAGAAAAAATTTATTTGATACAATCGATTTTACGTTATGATTTATTTCTGAAAAAATCTGAAAAGTCAATTCAATAGGTCTATTGTCATTATTCTTCATAACATGTTATTGCTTCTTTAAAAAAGGCGATTATTTCTCTTACTTAAATACAGAATAAAATAAACGATTTTTATCTTTGAAAATTTGAAAACAACAACAACAATAACTTCAATAATATTTTTAACGTAAAACAAGAAAACAGAAAGATATTCGATCATATAGAATCCTAAATACCTTCCATCACACAAAATGGTCAAATAAAAATTTTCTGGATATAATTCTAAAACTTTTGTACCGTTAGAGATATTTCAATGAAATTTCACATGGTTAGTTCCGAGATGTTTTCGAGAAGATTTGTAGAACTGTGCCAGGTGCGTTATTCATAACCCTTTAATACCTTACCTCTTCAAGTATGGCGTTTCTTTTCATTTATGAATTGAGCTAACAGAATTTTTGTATGTAAATAGTCCTTGTAGATCTCTATTTTTTTCAGATTATCTGTATTCAATCGTATTTTCGAGGATACCTCAGATACCGACCAAAAATGCTTTGGTTGTGAACTGTTTTTATTGCCATACAACCTGAGTAAATTTTATTAATAATTTGATTAATAAATAAACGAAATTTGATTTGCCTTAAGGTATGAATTTCAACATACTTTTCTAAGTGTCACACACACTATAACAAAATAAATATATACCCTTATTCACCACATGAGCTGATAGTGAGTATAACAAGGAAGTTAAAAAAAAATAAAAGTTTGCGGCCCTCAATGGGCTTAACAAGACATTAATCATTTAGAATCAACGCAAACATGAAAAACATACGATTCGTAGAAACGAAATGGAATAAATGGAAAAATAAAACCGCCGAAAACCGCCCAACAAAAAAAAATCGCACATAAATCATTTATTATTATTTAAAAATCATATTAAGAAAACTTCAGCAAACACAATAACAATTTCGTTTATAGAAGGATACTTAAATACTCCTTGACTTTTAACGGAAACCAAACCCCCAAAAAAAATTATTGAAAATTTGAAAAAAACAGTAAGAATACTGTAATCGGTTATGCCGAATCTTTAATATCCTCTACCACAAACGCTTGTGAAGTAAATACGTTATATTTCGCTTTAGTCTGATAAGGACCGATATTCATGAATTTACTATATTTAAGACATTTAGAAAAAGTTATGCAGATCTTGGATAGAATTATTCCATACCAAAGAGTTTTTAAAGCTTAACTTCCTATTCCGGAATGGAGCCAAATGTGGGAACAATAACCAAATATGGTCCCAAACACTTTCAATTAATAACTTAAAGACAGTAAGAAGCAAAAATGTGCCAAATTTAATAGAACCATTTCATTTTTAAGAGTTTTATATACACAAAAGCTTATTCCGGATAAGGTCCTTGCACTGCAGCTTGTTTAGACAACCATAAACTTAATTAAGCGAATTAGATGAGTTTTGGTATGGAAGTTCGAAAGTAAAACGCTTAAATTATGTCGGAGCGCTACAACAGGTTTAAAATAGGAAACTGCTTAGAAAGAATCCGGTCAAATTTTATTGAATTTTTACATAATTCCTTCTGGAGTTACAGACCTGTTTCAATTAAATTTCTTTCCGAAATTTCCCTGGATTTAGAAAAATGATTTTCCCAGAATAATTCCGGTAACGCTTAACCGTGGAGAAACTCTACACAGAAACACTTAATGATTAGTAACATTTTTGCTGATTTTGGGATGATAATGAAGTACAAATAACTTAATTTTATGATAAAATATCGTTTTAATTTGGCGATTTATATTTTTAATATACGAAAAAGTTTACTCGTTTACATTTAGGAAACTACTCAGGACCATAACAAACATTCAGGCCGAATTTCATTACGTTCGGTTAATCATTAGGGATGTGAACGTGCTAACAACCAGTAGACAGACAGACAGACAGACAGACAGACGGACATAGTTAAATGGAGTCAGATTTTGATTTGATGCAAGAATATATATACATTATAGGGTTTGAGAAGATTCCCTCTAAGCGTTGCATATTGAATGGCAAAATTAATACACACTCTGCACTACTCGTGGTGGTGGAGGTTATAAAAAAAGGAAAAACTCAAAATGAAAACTTTTCAAAAAGTTAAGTCCAACAGCTGTTTCAAATTGTATACATATTCATGACTCCGCATCCTGTTTTCTATATTTATTCATTTCTTTCTTGCCATTTTTTTGCTATAAAATATTGTTTTTACTTTAAGTCGAAAGGAGACATTTGTTTTTAAAAAAAACTTAAATATTTTATTAATATATTTTTGCACTTTGAATGTTATTTCTTTATGTCTTTGTCTGATTATTTCCTATTTCTCCCTCCGCCTTGTTTTGACTCTGTATTTTGTGTCTTGATTTCAATAACTGAAGATCATAAATCAATTTTTATTAAAGCAAAAATAAATATCACTCATGCATCCCATGACACGTTACGTTGACAGTCTTTATTGAAATTCATTGTTGACATATAAATGAGAAAGTTTAACGGGTGAAGAGAAAAAGGAAGAGATGACATATATTCTTGCAAAAAACAATCTTCTTTATAGAAACTGATATATAACAAAAAGATTTAGCTGTTGCTTCCTTTAGATATATATTTTTTGGTTGTGTGTATTGTTTTACCACATTATTAGACGTATTGTGGAGTATTGACAAGAAATGTTGATGACTTCCAGAAATCGTAATAAGTATATTGTTGTGGTGTTATATTTAAGATGATACCATGAATTGTGTCATTGACAAATGTCTCATTTGAGGATTTTATAAGACGTTTATATGGGCTTTTCAAATAAACGAAATACTATTGTTTAGGCGGTTAAAGCAAAGTATAATTTAAGAACATTTTCATTCATATGTGAAAAAATTCACGTTATAAAATGTACATAGACTTTCAGGTCAATAGGTCATAAACCTTAGATAAGAAAAAACAAAAGTTGTGGAACAATAAATGTTATATTGTTAAAAAAAATTAACAAAAACTTAACCATAAAAAATTAAAATCCTTATTGACAACTTTGATTCTAGTTCAAAATCTGGACAAAGTTTTGGTTCAGATTCCAGTTCAGTTCTAATTCAGTTCTAGTTCATTTTTATTTCAGTTCTAGTTCAGTTCCATTCAGTTCTAGTTCAGTTCCAGTTCATTTAGTTCAGTTCAAGTTCAGTTCTACTTTTAGTTCTAGTTAGTTCTAGTTCAGTTCTTATTTCACTTCTAATTAGTTTTAGTTCAGTTTTAGTTCAGTTCCAGTTCAATTTTAGTTCAATTCTAGTTCAGTTTTAGTTAGTTCTAGTTCAGTTCTAGTTTAAGTTCTGGGTATTTCTTAGTTAATTTAATTTCAGTTCTAGTTAATTATAGTTTCGTTGATAGCTCAATTCTTGTTCCAGTTCTAGTGTTTAGTTCAGTTCTAGTTTAGTTCTAGTTCAGTTCTAGTTCAGTTCTAGCTCACTCTAGTTCAGTTCCAGTTCAATTTTAGTTCAGCTCAGTTAAGTTTTTAGTTCTATTTTCAGTTTTTTTTCAATTCTATTTCGGTTAAGTTGAGTTCTTGTTCAGTTCTAGTTTGCACAAACCTGAATAACTTATTTCCGTGAAAAGTTTCAATATTGAAGAACTTCTTTTATAAAATCTTGTTTGATTAAACTAACTTAACTAAAATCATTTCTATAAAAATATGATCAAATCCTGCTTAACTTTCTAACTGCAATCTGTTGTCATCCCATAAATTTAGTTTCTCGGAAAATTTTTGATAATTTAAAATTAAGAACTTGAAAAAAAAATAACAACCAAAAAAAACTTTGTCTATTCATTGTTTAGCTAACCGCCGCAAAAAGTTTTGTTTTCTTTCGTCTCTTTTTTTTCTTACCTGAAAATTCATTACAATTACATTAAGAGTTTCAGGTGCAAAGAAACAAAAAATTTAGGCAAAGTTACATGCAAATTCGTCAAAACTGTTAAACTTCATTTAAATTTATGATAAATGGAAAGAAAAGGAAAAAAGAAAAGTAGCAAAATAATTTGTAATACAATTAAGATATTTGTATATTTTATTTTGAAAAGTATTTTTGAAGAAACGCTTAATTATTGTCCCTTTTTGAGCGGAAAATAATTAAACTTTTCTACTAAAAGCAATTTGAACTAACACTGGGACTAATGTTGTTAAAAGGAAATGTTAGGAGTGAAATGATAGAAGCGAAAAAGTGACTAGAATGTATTTAAGGATGATAATATTTAAAATGTAATTTAATATAAAAAAGTATAACGCAGAGAACTAATTACATTTCTAGAAACTAGGAATAGTTCTGAACGGAAGTAAATGAATTAGAATTGAACTAGACTGAACTAGAACTGAACAATAGAACTGAACCAGAACTAAACTAGAACTGAACAAGAAATGAACTAAAACTGAACTAAACTGAACTAAATGAATTGGAACTGAACTAGAAATGAATTGAGTGAACTAGAACTGAACTAGAAACTGAACTAGAACTGAACTAGAACTGAACAAGAGAATGAACTAGAACTGAACTAGAAATGAACTAGAACTGAACTGAACTGAACTAAAATTGAACTAGAACTTAACTAGAACTGAACTAGAACTGATGGAAGTTAACTAGAACTAAACTAGATATGAACAAAAACTGAAACTGTCTTTCTAGGTCTAGACAGATTGCAATTTTGATTTATGTATAATCTTTGCGCCTGCAATAATTTTCTTAAAGTTATTCAGAAAATTCTTCAACATAATATATCTGCAGATAAAATTAAATAATTTTAAAATGTTGAAATTTCTTCATGAAAAGAAAACTAAAGAAATCATTGTAATTTGATTTCCTGTTCCAGAAAAACTCTACTGACATAAATATTTTTCCTTTTATACAATTTAAATAATCATTTCTTTTTGTAGGCTATAAAAATTAAACTACGTTATATGGTGCCCCATATATTATTGGCGCACAGCAATATTTCTCAGATTTATAGTTTTGCTTTAAATCCTCCTCCTCCTCCTCCTCCTTTTTTATATTATTTCGTAGCACTATAATTTTCAATGATTAAATAAAAACAAAATTCACTTTCTGATTGTGATTCAATGTAAATGCACAGACACTGTTATGCTCGTACACACTTACATACAAAAATAATATTGCACACACAGTTACACAATAATTCATACAATATTATTCACAACTCGTTACCGATTGTACAATTTTATTTTATGTACATTTTTTGCTTTCTTTTTTGTTTGTTTGTCGTATCCCTGCAGGATATGAAGAACAAGAAAAGTTCTGTTTGTTTGGTAACAACGAGAGAACAAGAAAAAAAACCGTAACAGAATAAAATACGTTAACTTTGTGCCATTACGATAGATTTACCATAAATCAATATTTCTTTCGTTTATTTCATTTTACTCGTAAAAATAAAACGGAAATAACAGCAAAAAAGGTGACTACCACTATATTGAGGCTGACATAAAACTCGTTCTTTTTTCATTTGGATCACATTAATGACAGGAGTAATGGAACCAACTGTGAAAAATATGGGAATAACTTTAATTTTATAAGTGACGTAAATGCATTTTGAATATCGCCCATCTCTTTCTATAGAATTTAAGTGATCTTGTCTTGTTTGACATAAGTCTGACTACATAAAGGAAAGATCTTTATGGTTCCTATAAAAACGCTGGATCAAGACGATTTGCAAATAAATCGCAATATCTCGTTGCCGTAGTTATTGTGTCTTCCTTGATCTTCGAACGTCTTCAGGTTTCTCTTCTCCAATCACTTTGGGATTCCATTCTCGTTATTAGTTCTGGATGTTTCCTGATATTATGGCCATTTTCTATTTATATTATAATGAGTTCCATGTTGGTAATGTTCTAAAGATCTTAAACCATTAGCTTTTGAGTGATGATGCTCGATTCTCACCAAATATTAATTCCGTACAACGGAGTTGATTATACACATGGCACTAATATTCTGAAATATGTTTGTCTGGATATTTGTAAGCATCTCAATATATATTGTAATCATCCAAATGAGCCTGTTGTTTACGTCTGCATCTACAGCGCTAGTTTTATTCAATGTATTACCCAGACTGGTTATCATTTCAACATGATATTACATGTGCTACGATGCTGTTTCTCATTACCTCAGTCTCAAACCCATCATTTCTTTGCTTTACAAATTGGACATCTTGTGCGATATCCTCTAGTTAACGTGAAAGTCATCATTTGATTTTTTTCTCTCTGAAGTCTTCACCCATTTTATTATCCAGCACAATAGAGAATAGCTGAGGTGTTAAGGTCATCTATATCTTATTCCAACATTTGTTGGAATAAACTCTGTTATTTTGTATTATCGAGGTATTCATTTTCTTATTAATTCTTTCCATATGACAGTTCATCTGCTGACGGAGAACTTGAGGACTATATGAACATATTTTTTTTATTTTATTTTTTGGTTTATAAATAAAAAGCTAAACCATAAATACAGTTTCGATTTTTTTTTTAATTTAATCAGACTTAAATGTCAACCTTCTAATCCCTGGAACTACTAAAAGACTTTTAATCTGTTCGACAGCAATTTTATAATGTTCGTATGTAATTTTATAAAAAAATATTTCTAGAAAAAAATCAATGGTACCAAACTTGCTGGATTATTTCCAAAAAAGCATTAGGGATATTTAATGCTGTGATAAGGGGTAAAAATAGGTAAATTTGTAACCCAATATCTCTTAAACAGAAAAAGACCAAAAAAATTATCAGTACTTTTCGTTTTTGTTTTAAAAATTTGATTATCAGTGTTTGGTACTTTTTCGAAAGATGTCTTATTTAAAGAGAAAAATGGTAAATCTAACAAATTATTACTTTTTGTGTCACCCAATGTACCTTTCTAAGCAGTACACATATAAATGAGATTCTCATTTCATTCGAAAACTCACAAAATAAATTGAAATATATGTTTGATACTTATTGGAAATACAAATATTTAGAGGGTAAAAATCGTCCCCATACTTGGTACTTTTTTTTTGTAAATATTTTGTTAAACTTTTGGAAAAATTATTCATTTTTGGAAAAGTTTTGGAAAAATCATTCATATTATGTGGACCCAATTGGGTGAGAATCGACAACATGGGATTTGTGATACTTTTTATCTGACCCTAAGTTCATTTTCTTTCAATTATTTATATCACATTACATCTACATTTTTTATAATGATCCCTTTCACCTTTTAATATCATTAGTATCATTAGAAAACTGTTGTATTCCCCTCTTTTATCCACTCATTTCCAAAAAAATAATAGCAAGTTACTGTGCAACCCTTGACCTTTAGCATAAAAATAACTCTTAACTCTAGAAATGCGCAATTCATGTTCTCTGGGTGACATATGCCAACTAACACTAACACATGTTTGTGGGTTATTTTTTTCTTGGCAAAAGGAAGTAAAATTTAAAAAAAGGAAAAACTCATTAAATTAAATTTATAATGATTACTTTAGAAGTTTAACCAAAAAAAAACTCGAATATATAGTTGGTGACCTTATGCTAACATCCTCTCTTGAAATTAAGTCATTTTATAAAAAAAAAAACAGAGAAAAACTTCTGGCAAAAGTCACCAAAATCAGTTAAGTAATACACATATATTTACTAGCACGTGACAACACAGACATACATATACATTAGGGTGGATCGAAAAAAAAGTTGTGTCAGTCACCCCCATGAATGAAAAAGAGTTGATGCTTTTTCTCAGAAATGCAATGTATTTTTTGCCACGCCCCAATGGTTTAAGAAGTGCTGAATTTTGTTATTTAATGATTTAAAAATTCGTTGTAAAATTCTAGCATTCAATTTTAGTAATTAGGTATCATTCCCATTAAAAGTGATTCTAATTTTGGCTAAAATTTTTAGAATTTGAAAGACATTTATCCTTGCAGAAATATTAAAATCAACTATGAGGAGCAGAAACCAAATTCAAAAATTATCCAAGAATAAATTTTATCTTTTCTTAAAAAATTAACAACGATATACAATTTCTTTCGATCGGGCTTAAAGTGACGATAACTTGCACGTTAGACAAAAAGAGCTGTATTTTTGTCATAAAATGGATTTATGGTGGACAAAACAGAATGTTTTAAATACTTATATTACTGTGTCGTAAAAAGCGTTTCCCCTTCATTATAAATAATATGATCTTTGAGGAGAAGGATCCGAAGTGCCAGAAATGAGTACTAAAAGATGATGGCAGATGAAGAAACTATCAGTGGCCGGTTTCAAATCATGTATTTGTTCCGATCGGAGTAAGAATTGCGGCGTTATATACAGCAAGGTCTGCATTTTTTGGCGTTCTCTAAAAAAGCATCAACTATTCATTCAATATAGTGACCGATCCATCCTAATAAATATGTATAAGTATAATATGTGTATGTAATAGTTTTTTAAATGTTAACAAACCTTTGTAAACAATAAAATTCTTACACCTTCAAACATTTTTATTTCTATAAAATAACAAGAATTATTTGCTGCTGTTATAGTTATGTTATGTGAGCGAAATAAAGAGAAAAGGATATATTTTTTTATATTTTATATTTTTCTGCAAAGTCATTTTTACGCATAAATGTTTTATTTTATTTTTTGTATTCGAGTCCTTTTTTCCTGGTGACTTTTATGTGTGTCACATATATAAGATTGGCAACAGCTGTTTGGTGGTGATAGTAGTGGTGGTGATGGTTTGTATATTTTAATAGTGTCCTTTAGATACAATAAAATTCCTGGTGATTTGCTTTCTACTAAAGTTACAGTATAAATATTTTTCTAAGAGGTTTTATGTATCAAATGGTGAGGAGTGAGGTCGAAAAATTCTTAATACAAGGTTTTTATTCATTTCATTTGATCAAATTACCTTTGTAAAATATGTCAGTTATTATGTTTAATGCTAAAGAAATTAATATATTGTTATTCTGATTAAAAGGAGTGATCACAAAAAAAATCCGTACTAAAATTATTAAATAAATTTAATTAAACCCAACTTCGTGCTTAAAAAGGTTTGTCAAGCATTCAAAGGTCTGCCATCCAACTGTTTCCAATGCTATCAAATAGTAGAGATTTTCCGTTAATAGAAAGCCGGGTTCGAGTAAAAAGAATGGTCTATGCGATACTTCTTAAACCAAATAATAGAAAGCATTTTGAAACTAACTCCCATCACAACCGGTAGAAAAACAGCCCGGTTAGCACAGTGTTCGGACTAATTGATACGCAAAGTTAAAGCCAATGCAAGTTTGAAAACCTACAAGCCTTACAAAGATCCTAACAGGAAAGCTGCTAAAGAAATTTGGAGGTCCAAGACAGAGCACGGAAATTGATGACAAGTTTTCTTAAAAAATCTTGCTGCATATTAGCTGACGAAATGAATACTATGGCAAATATTTGGATACTTCCTGGTCAAGATGTTTCAGGGAATACTATAGAAAAGGAAAGACCCAAAAGCAGTCAAAATTTTCCAAAAATCTCTTGGTATGCCCAGAAATATGAAGATGCGACAAAAGAAGCCAATTATTTGTTAAAACGGGTTCCATCAATTCCGAAATTTACCTGACTTGGCAACCTGTCCTTATGATAAACAAGCCTTGCGAGGTACAGGAACAATTATGTGGTATTTGCCTCTTTTAGTGCAAAAGGGAAGAGAACCCAAATTTTTTCCAAAAGGGTAATTGATTTTAAACGAAGTTGTAGTTCGAGCTAAGTAACAGATTTCACTATAAAATTATTTCCAAAGGTTCAAAAATTCATCCCTTATGATTAGGAGTATTAAAATATATTTTTGTTAATTATAATAAAAATTTTAATAAAATAGGAAAATGCGAAAACTGTTATGAGTTTTTCGATCTCACTCCTTATGTAAGTGATATAGTTTACTACATTGAATTCTATAAAATTGTGTAAAAAATAAAATTGTTACTTCAGAAAAGAAACTATTTAAAAGTTAAAGAACTTTTTTAGCTTTTTATTATTATTTAAGATTTAACTTGCAACAATCAATATTTTCCTTTCTTTAGTTCAAAAACATTGATGATTGTTAAAATTATTTTGTAATAAAAATAAAATGAAATTTACAACGTTAAACTAAAATAATTCACACTATAAATAAAGTGCTAAAAATCATGTGAAAAAAAGTTATTCTCCAATACAGGCTGCTAAAAATAATATAAAGAGCATAACTCCTTTTTGTAAGTTTTTATAAGATGAAATAAAATTTCAATTTTCCTCCTTTAACATATGGCGTATGAGTAATATGTTTTTATTTCTTGCTAGAATTACTCAAATGTACAGTATAACAAGTAAGAATGCTATAACAATCTACCATCCACTCAAATTTATCATAAAGCGAAAAATTATGCACAACATAATGAGACTTATTTTTACCTATTACTATTACCGACCCGATCTAAACATATGAATTTTCCCTAGATATTCTCTAAATATGAATTTTCCCTAGATATTCTCTAAATATGAAATTTATCGAAAATTTTCTCTAAATATGAAATTTATCGAAAATTTTTTCTAAATATTAATTATCGAAAATTTCTCTAAATAGGGATTTATCGAAAATTTTCTCTAAATAGGAGATTTATCGAAAATTTTCTCTAAATAGGAGATTTATCGAAAATTTTCTCTAAATAGGAGATTTATCGAAAATTTTCTCTAAATAGGAGATTTATCGAAAATTTTCTCTAAATAGGAGATTTATCGAAAATTTTCTCTAAATAGGAGATTTATCGAAAATTTTCTCTAAATAGGAGATTTATCGAAAATTTTCTCTAAATAGGAGATTTATCGAAAATTTTCTCTAAATAGGAGATTTATCGAAAATTTTCTCTAAATAGGAGATTTATCGAAAATTTTCTCTAAATAGGGATTTATCGAAAATTTTCTCTAAATAGGAGATTTATCGAAAATTTTCTCTAAATAGGAGATTTATCGAAAATTTCTCTAAATAGGAGATTTATCGAAAATTTTCTCTAAATAGGAGATTTATCGAAAATTTTCTCTAAATAGGAGATTTATCGAAAATTTTCTCTAAATAGGAGATTTATCGAAAATTTTAAATTTCTCTAATAGGAGATTTATCGAAAATTTTCTCTAAATAGGAGATTTATCGAAAATTTCTCTAAATAGGAGATTTATCGAAAATTTTCTCTAAATAGGAGATTTATCGAAAATTTTCTCTAAATAGGAGATTTATCGAAAATTTTCTCTAAATAGGAGATTTATCGAAAATTTTCTCTAAATAGGAGATTTATCGAAAATTTTCTCTAAATAGGAGATTTATCGAAAATTTTCTCTAAATAGGAGATTTATCGAAAATTTTCTCTAAATAGGAGATTTATCGAAAATTTTCTCTAAATAGGAGATTTATCGAAAATTTTCTCTAAATAGGAGATTTATCGAAAATTTTCTCTAAATAGGAGATTTATCGAAAATTTTCTCTAAATAGGAGATTTATCGAAAATTTCTCTAAATAGGAGATTTATCGAAAATTTTCTCTAAATAGGAGATTTATCGAAAATTTTCTCTAAATAGGAGATTTATCGATAATTGTCTCTAAATGTGAGATTTATCGAAAATTTTCGCTAAATATGAAATTTATCCACACAAAATATATCTTTAAATCTCTCTAGATATTAAAAACACAGATTTATGATTTCCATCATCACACACACTAATTCATCTATTCCATCCCTCCCCATCTCTCTCTCTCTCTCTCTCACTACAGTATTTATATAATTAATTAATTTTAATTTGGATTTTATGTGTTTCGAACATCTAAATGTTCGCAAGTATGTGACAGATATTTAATTTTATTAATCATTTGTTTATATACTAAATAAAAGTACATTCACATGTATGTATAATTATATGAATAGATGTATTAGTGAATAGATCTCAGATCTTATTGTATTAAAGTTTATGTTGTGGAAGTACACTTTATGTTTTATATTGTGAACATGCAACTACATTATACACACGTTCGCACACAACATTTGTTACAGCTGTAACGGAGAACATACAGAGCTTGTGAATGTGTGTGTTTAAAAAAACAGATTTACACACATCATGAAATAAGAAAAATTTTAAGTACATTTACAGCGTCTGCCAACAAAGAGTGTACAACTGTTGACAGTATTTTTTATGTGATTAAAAATGTTCTTCGTTTGTATGTTGTTCTTATTTTCCCCGATTAAAAAGGAGACATTTTAAAATAAATGGTTAGTGGAATACGAGGGTGGGGAAACAAAAGGTTTAATATGTTTAAGAAAAATTTGTATAAATCACATATTTAGAGAAACTTTTCGATAAATCACATATTTAGGGAAACTTTTCGATAAATCACATATTTAGAGAAAATTTTCGATAAATCACATATTTAGAGAAAATTTTCGATAAAGCACATATTTAGAGAAAATTTTCGATAAATCACATATTTAAAGAAAATTTTCGATAAATCTCATATTTAGAGAAAATTTTCGATAAATCTCATATTTTAGAGAAAATTTTCGATAAATCTCATATTTAGAGAAAATTTTCGATAAATCTCATATTTAGAGAAAATTTTCGATAAATCTCATATTTAGAGAAAATTTTCGATAAATCTCATATTTTAGAGAAAATTTTTCGATTTAAATCTCATATTTAGAGAAAATTTTCGATAAATCTCATATTTAGAGAAAATTTTCGATAAATCTCATATTTAGAGAAAATTTTCGATAAATCTCATATTTAGAGAAAATTTTCGATAATCTCATATTTAGAGAAAATTTTCGATAAATCTCATATTTAGAGAAAATTTTCGATAAATTCATATTTAGAGAAAATTTTCGATAAATCTCATATTTAGAGAAATTTTCGATAAATCTCATATTTAGAGAAAATTTTCGATAAATCTCATATTTAGAGAAAATTTTCGATAAATCTCATATTTAGAGAAATTTTCGATAAATCTCATATTTAGAGAAATTTTCGATAAATTCATATTTAGAGAAAATTTTCGATAAATCTCATATTTAGAGAAAATTTCGATAAATCATATTTAGAGAAATTTCGATAAATCTCATATTTAGAGAAAATTTTCGATAAATCTCATATTTAGAGAAAATTTTCGATAAATCTCATATTTAGAGAAAATTTTCGATAAATCTCATATTTAGAGAAAATTTCGATAAATCTCATATTTAGAGAAAATTTTCGATAAATCTCATATTTAGAGAAAATTTTCGATAAATCTCATATTTAGAGAAAATTTTCGATAAATCTCATATTTAGAGAAATATATTAATTCGATAAATCTCATATTTAGAGAAAATTTTCGATAAATCTCATATTTAGAGAAAATTTTCGATAAATCTCATATTTAGAGAAAATTTTCGATAAATCTCATATTTAGAGAAAATTTTCGATAAATCTCATATTTAGAGAAAATTTTCGATAAATCTCATATTTAGAGAAAATTTCGATAAATCTCATATTTAGAGAAAATTTTCGATAAATCTCATATTTAGAGAAAATTTTCGATAAATCTCATATTTAGAGAAAATTTTCGATAAATCTCATATTTAGAGAAAATTTTCGATAAATCTCATATTTAGAGAAAAATTTTCGATAAATCTCATATTTAGAGAAATTTTCGATAAATCTCATATTTAGAGAAAATTTTCGATAAATCTCATATTTAGAGAAAATTTTCGATAAATCTCATATTTAGAGAAAATTTTCGATAAATCTCATATTTAGAGAAAAATTTTCGATAAATCTCATATTTAGAGAAAATTTTCGATAAATCTCATATTTAGAGAAAATTTTCGATAAATCTCATATTTAGAGAAAATTTTTCGATAAATCTCATATTTAGAGAAAATTTTCGATAAATCTCATATTTAGAGAAAATTTTCGATAAATCTCATGTTTTGGGAAATTTTCGATAAATATAATATTTAGAGAAAATTTTCAACAAATTTCGATAAATTTCATACTAAGAGAACATTTTCTAAATAGTAGTTTTATGAAAAGTACTAATATTTATTTTTTATCCTCGTAACTTATAAGAATCCTTTCAAATCTTATCTTCATTATTATGTCATTCATTGCTTTTTCTCTTAAATAAAAACTTTTCATCGTTTTTCGTTCTGCCTGATATATTTCACTTAAATAATGTGCTTTTCTATATTTCTCTCAGATTTTCTGCAGTTTAAAGAAAGAACAACATTGTAACCCTTAATGGTTTTAAAATATCAGCAGTTTTGTTTTACTTCCATTATATCCTTTTTTCTGGTATTTATATTAAAAACAAAATACATAGAAAACTTATATTGTTAAAATTTTTGTTTAGGTTCCTTTTTCACACTCTTGCACTTGTATTCATATCACTTTTAATTTATTTAAAATTGTACATATTCTAGATGTTAGCATATGTGTGTGTTGCAGTATCCTTAAGTATGAAACTTCTTAACAAAAAAATGTAGAAAACACAAAACAACTTAAATAAATGTAACTTAGAAAAATGTACAACTTTGTGCAATAATATTCATCTTTTTTCTATCTTTTCTCTTCCATTGCAAAGGAATTTAAATCATTTCATAACAGAGTTTTTTTTTCAGAAAGTGGGTGTTTGCCTGTGTGTCTGTGTAAATTTTACTCAATTCAATCCTTTTTAGAAAATCTTTTATGTTACATTTGACTGAATATGAACATTTTAATCAACACTAAAATATTCATAAAATGTACTTTGTTGTTTTTCCTTATTTAATTGTAAAACCTAAATCACTTTTTCCTTCATCTTTATCTTTTTTGTTTCTAACAAAAATAAGTGTTTGAGTTGTTGATTGTTTTAAAATTTTTATATTTAATTGTTTGTTGTGGTTTTCACAAGAAACCCAAAACAGAATTGAAAAAGAAACGTATGAAAGAATGTTTGTAGGTCATCATTTTAAAATGTATTGTTAATATTAAAATTGTGTACCCATCATCTTCACTAGGCTATAAATTTTATCACTCCCTATGTAACGCCAAGAACATTGTAGTTCCATTGTAAGGTTTCTCGAAAATTTTCTCTGAATATGAGATTCTCGAAAATTTTCTCTAAATATGTGACTTCTCGAAAATTTTCTCAAAATACGTGATTTATCGAAAAATTTCTCAAAATACGTGATTTATCGAAAAATTTCTCAAAATATGTGATTTATCAAAAAATTTCTCTAAATATGTGATTTATCGAAAAGTTTCTCTAAATATGTGATTTATCGAAAATTTTCTCTAAATATGTGATTTATCGAAAATTTTCTCTAAATATGTGATTTCTCGAAAATTTTCTCTAAATATGTGATTTCTCGAAAATTTTCTCTAAATATGTGATTTCTCGAAAATTTTCTCTAAATATGTGATTTCTCGAAAATTTTCTCTAAATATGTGATTTCTCGAAAATTTTCTCTAAATATGTGATTTCTCGAAAATTTTCTCTAAATATGTGATTTCTCGAAAATTTTCTCTAAATATGTGATTTCTCGAAAATTTTCTCTAAATATGTGATTCTCGAAAATTTTCTCTAAATATGTGATTTCTCGAAAATTTTCTCTAAATATGTGATTTCTCAAAAATTTTCTCTAAATATGTGATTTCTCAAAAATTTTCTCTAAATACGTGATTTCTCGAAAATTTTCCCTAAATATGTGATTTCTCGAAAATTTTCTCTAAATATGTGATTTCTCGAAAATTTTCTCTAAATATGTGATTTCTCGAAAATTTTCTCTAAATATGTGATTTCTCGAAAATTTTCTCTAAATATGTGATTTCTCGAAAATTTTCTCTAAATATGTGATTTCTCGAAAATTTTCTCTAAATATGTGATTTCTCAAAAATTTTCTCTAAATACGTGATTTCTCGAAAATTTTCCCTAAATATGTGATTTCTCGAAAATTTTCTCTAAATATGTGATTTATCGAAAATTTTCTCTAAATATGTGATTTATCGAAAAGTTTCTCTAAATATGTGATTTATCGAAAAATTTCTCTAAATATGTGATTTATCGAAAATTTTCTCTAAATATGTGATTTATCGAAAAATTTCTCTAAATATGTGATTTATCGAAAAGTTTCTCTAAATATGTGATTTATCGAAAAATTTCTCTAAATATGTGATTTATCGAAAATTTTCTCTAAATGTGTGATTTCTCGAAAATTTTCTCTAAATATGTGATTTCTCGAAAATTTTCTCTAAATATGTGATTTCTCGAAAATTTTCTCTAAATATGTGATTTCTCGAAAATTTTCTCTAAATATGTGATTTCTCAAAAATTTTCTCTAAATATGTGATTTCTCGAAAATTTTCTCTAAATATGTGATTTCTCAAAAATTTTCTCTAAATACGTGATTTCTCGAAAATTTTCCCTAAATATGTGATTTCTCGAAAATTTTCTCTAAATATGTGATTTCTCGAAAATTTTCTCTAAATATGTGATTTCTCGAAAATTTTCTCTAAATATGTGATTTCTCGAAAATTTTCTCTAAATATGTGATTTCTCGAAAATTTTCTCTAAATATGGGATTTAAGAGAATTTTTCTCGTAATTTGTGAATTGTCTAATTTTTTTCTCAATATGTGGTCTGTTTTTACTCCTCTTGTATTTAGGTGTGCTGTAGGGTATTTAAGATTCCATAAAGCTGAATGTAATATCTCTACTTGTTCTTATTAAATTTAACATTGAAGTGTTTAAAGAATCTTGTTCTGAAAAATTTAGTATAATTAAACGTAAAATGCTACAAACAAGAAAAAAATTAAGGATAAATTAGAGGAAAATATTAAGGAGTGATGAAAATGTAAAGAAAATTAACTGAAAATAACATTTTTGGGTTTTTAGAATATAAAAAACAAAAAAAGTAATAAATTTAATTTAAAACATTTCTGCAATTTTAAACGACGGTCAGAGAGTTTAGTGGCCTTTCAACTAAGGACTGAGATTGGCATTGCTTTTTCATCAAAACTTTTAACTCACATTGGTCCTACAAAAAGTTGCCAAAAGCATTCAAAGGTCTGCCGTCAAACTGTTTTTCATGCTATTAGACAGTAAAAGGAGAATTTGTCTTTGATAAAATGCCTGGTTCAGGTAGTAGAAATGGCCCACATGGCATTTTCAAAAGAGCTCCCAACACATCCGGTAGGAAAACTCCCCGTTTAGCTGAGTACAGCTAATGGAGGTTTAAAACAACACAAAAGTGTTGTTTTAAACCTCCTCCTGACAGTAACACTGGTAAAAATTTTGAGTCCAAAAGTGGAGCATGGATATTAAAGTCAAGTCTTCTAAAAACATATTCTATTTTTCGCGACTTCCTGGTCAAAAATTTAGGACCCAAAAGTAGTCTAATTTTTTTGTTATGACAAACAATAATATGTTTAGTTTCACTTGGTATCCTGTCGCTATGGGAAACAAACTCTTGAGAGGTATAAGAACAAAAATGTAGCATTTGTGCCAAGAGAGGAAAATCTTCAAATTAGCTGGAGCTAAGAACAGTAGCTCGAGCTGAAAGAAATGAAAAGTGCAAATAAGGTATCCAAAAGTTTGGTAAATTTTAAACGGAGATGGATAACCTGTTATAGCAAAATGACAGAAAGCAGAGTCACCAAAATAGTTCCAAAATTTCATAACTTTTGATGAAATTTATAAGTGTTTTTAGTTATTTAATTGTAAATTTTAATTATAATTAATCAAAATTCGCAAAAAAAATCATTTATGTTTGGCTATTTTGGGGATCCATTCTCCGCACACTTAACCCATTAAGAACTTTAGTTGGAAAATACCTCAAAAATTGCCATCTGTAATTTCCATAAAAATTGGTTTCCTTAAAAAAGTTACAGAGATATTTCCCAATAAAATATGCTTTATTATCTTCTATTCATTGTTTATTGCTCTAAGTAAAGACCCGTTTAAAAGATGTTATTTCTTAAATTAACCTCCATAAATCTCTTTCCAATTTATATCCCATTTCTCCAATTGTTTAGAACTGTTATTATCTCCCTTTTTCTTTCATCAAAAGAATTAGTTATTTTTTAAATATCACATTCTTTTTCGCTTATCTATTAAATTTATTTCTTTATACAAACTTTTTCGCTTTATTAAACTAAGGAGTGAGGTTGAAAATTACTTAACATACACGTAAATATGTTTATATATACAAAATCACTAAACTTACAGTTTTAATTCTTTGCATTTAATTGAAATTATTGTTACGATTTAGAAAGAAAATATTTTAATAATATTCATCACTTGTGATGAAATTTTGAACCCTTAAATTTTCATCACTAGTGATGAAATTTTTTTAATCTCTCTATTAATGTTTTTATAGTGCTTTTTGTCATTTTGCTGGAACGGGTATGAAATCTGCCACAATTTTGACACATTTTTTTTGCTCTTTTAACAAAAGCCCAATATCTCTCCACTGGCCAAAACTCCGAGCACTTTGGAGACTGGAGAATGGATACATTATAAAGTCATTTGAGGTAAACATTCCTTGATGTAAATTTCGGAATTTATAGAGCCCCTTAAAACAAATGATTGGCTTCTTTTGCTGCAACTGATATCGCTTTGTGTAATTTTGAATGATTTTTAATCCCAAACTTTTTTCAATATATCCTCGGGCAACAGCAACATAAGTTGCAAAAAATCATCCATTATGCAGCAAGAATATTTTCCTACAAAACATGACCTTAATTTGCGTGCTCTGGTTTTGGAAACTAAATTTTTAACAGGGCTCCTGGCAGGAACTTTTTGAGCCTTATGTGTTTTTTAGCTTTAAATTTTGGTCTCATATAAACCGCACTCTGAGCTTAATAAGCTGCTTTTCTACGAGATGTGTTAGATGCTAAATTGAAAATGCTTTCATGTGGACCATTCCTTCTATCTGAGAAATTTTCTATCTCACTCCTTAATAGATTTAAAGTAATTACATTTTAAATAAGATATTCAAAGAAGAAAATAAAAAAATCCAAAAACTCTTTAACCCTCAACTCTTAAAAAACCATCATAAACTACTGCAAATGATAAAACACCAGAGAAATAAATATAAATCTCTGTTCTGTTGTTAAAAATGGAAAAAAAGGATAAAATGAATGAAAAGGAGTATAAAATTTAACACGTATTTTTTGGTATAAATACTTTGGTTAGTTGTTTTTTGCAAAAAAAAAACTGCTATTAAAAAACAACAGTGTAGAGCCACAAATACCACCTCCATTATATATTTTATATATGTATGTTTGAATATAAGATAAGATTGAAACAGTGACTAAGAAAATTTAGCAAACATTTTAAAAAAGTTACTTACTTCTTTATCAAAAGCCAATTTTGTAAAAATATATAAATCTAAATCAAGAGGATTATTAAAGGACTAAACCCAAGAGGTAAAAAAATATGTAGATCCTAAAAAATCATTTGAAACCCGGGTTTTCCAATAGTTTGGAAAATTTCCAATTTTCCAAAACTGTTACTCACTGTAATCTATATTTCGTCGTTTGTTGTTGAAAAACATTAATCTAAAATTTAACAATTTTTCGTACCACCAGATCTAAACGTAAATATATTTTTAGTTTCAAGTTTAGTTAGAATTTTTCTATATTCTTACACAATAAATCTTTTTTATATACTATACCAACGTAAATGTAAAATCGGATATATTGAATTTCATTATTCAGTTTGTAACACAATGAGAAAATCACATGAGACCCCGCAAATTATATATTCTGTCAGTTGGAAGCATTCTCTGAAGAAGTTTGGTCAAATGAATACAAGAATCTTCTTGGTTCCACTTTCACAAATAATATTAAATTAAAAAATCAATATATAAGTCCCCAGTTTTTGGACTCATTAGACGACATTCATAAGTAATGCCAGGGTTCAGTCTTTTGCAAGTCAAAACAAACCGAAAATTTAAGCCAATTTTCGGCAATATTTTTGGGTTGTGGAGAAATCCTTATTAAAGGCAGAAAGTTTTGTATTGAAACCAGAAAAATATTCCTCATACTTGATATATGAAAATGGTTTTTCATTAATCTGAAGAGTTTTCAACCACGACACACAATCTCGTCTGCGTATAATTGACTCAGTTGGGTTTAGCATTTGATTTAATTGTGTTTTGAAAGTGTGAATTGTTTACACCATAACGAACCGAAAATGAAGATCCTTTTGCCCCTCAATAGCGAATACCATTTACGTTTTTCAAAGAACGAACTGGATTAACAAGAATTCACATTTACGTTTCGATTTCATGAAATCGATTCCGATTAGGGAAACATTTTGTCTAATATAATTTAAATAATGTCTATTTCTGTTGCTTAAAATACATTTGTTATGATAACAAAATCCATACTTTATTCATTGTCCGGTCTTATATTTTTTATACACTTTTCCGTTTTTTCTACATAGAGCATTAACTAAAATGATGCCCTCTATGCGTAATAGATTAGTATGGAACGGTACTATTTTTGGCATTCCTGCTATTTCTCCAGAAGGTCTTTATTTTAGAATGTTTAAGACAAGTACCTATATACACGTCTCTGCTATGAGACCATTCATAGCCAACACTTTATTCCTATTTGGCGCTTAAAGTATTGCTCCGCATAAATCTAATTAACATCAAATACCCTGTTCTGAATCGAGAGGATCTAGAAGAAATTATTGACTGGCGTCGTAAAATTTTGTGCATTGATTTTTGCTTATATTCATCTTAACTTGATGAAATATTATTACACATAAAAGATTTTAGCTCATCAAAGTGAAATTTGGAAGAGGGTTGTATGGAATATATAATTGACCAATCCTTCCTCAAGCAAAAATAATGACAAGTGCCAAATTTTATTAAGATATCTTTAAGACTGCGGCTCGTATTTTGTCCGCAAGGTTTACATAGTTTACTGACGGACGGACAGCTTTAAATCGATTCGGAAAGTGATTCTGAATGGATGATATACTTAAAAGTTATAGGAACTATATTTCTACATATAGAATATTTGCAAAAAAACATAATTTGTTGGATGTAACTACATAATTTTTATTGATCAGGCATCTTTATATTATTAATCCAGAACTAGTGGAAAGAGGGAATATAAAAAATGTGTTTTAGAGAGGATATTTTTATCCGCAAAAATATCCTCTCGAAAAACGTTTACTTTAAAATCTTTTTGAATCACGAATATCAGGTCATTTTTATATATATCTTAACTCTAATCTTTTTATGCCCAAATCAAGATCATTTCTTTTCCATACTTTTTTGAAGAGAAAATTTGATCTGATATGAAAAAATCTGGAAATGTTGTTTATCATGTGCATATATTACAGGGTATATTTTGCATGATGTAACATTGGGACTGATACTATTTTAATAAGCTAACAAGTAAGAATGCAACATTCTTCTGTGCCGATAATGAAGAGGTCTCGACCCCAAATATTATGCAAAATTAACATAAGTTGAAGTAAGCTGCATTATGCCAAATAGTGACTCCAGTACAATATAATTTCTTTGAACTTATTATTGCATCAATATAAATATATATGACAAATTTCAGAATGTATCTTAAAATTTCAACTCATATAGCATATCAAAATCATCAAAATCAGGTTTATCAAAATCATAAAAATCCGATTTTGATGATTTTTTTGCACGATAATCAAAAATATATATTAGTAAAATTTTGTGGAAAAAAACAAACAAGTTTTCTCGGAATTTTGAGGTTGTGCCAGATATCAGTCTATAACCTTTTTGCCAATAAACCGATATAATTGGTTTTAAATAGAAAACTGCTTAGAACAATAACAAACAAATTTCATCGAACTTGGACTATTCTTAGAGGATCGAGAATGTCTTCAACATAGAGACAGACATAGCTAAATCGACTCAGGTTTAACTTTGATGCAAGAATATATATTTATATACTTTTTCGGATCTGAGAAGTTTCCTTCTTGGCGTTACATAGGAATGATAAAGTTAATATACCCTGGAGGGTGTAAAAAAACCTTAAATAAATGGTACTTTTAAAGGGTCTTCAAAATTCTTAATAACCGTTGTAAATATTCTCAATTGTTATATTATTGTCTGGGTACCATTATCTCTTTTTCCAAACTCCATTTAGTTTATCTAAGTGACTCACTTTTTCTATTTTCCATTCATGTTCCATTTTTGTTATTATAATTTTTCTTTTTTACATTTTTTCCCCATTTTTTTTTGCAGCACCAAAGGGACAAATTATACGTTTGGATTTTCGTAATTCATTTCACATAGAGGAAAAAGAAGAGTGTAAATTTGACTTTTTGGAGGTAAGTTTTATTTTATTCATATTATTTCTATATATTTGACTTTAAATACAAAAACTACAATATTTTTAGAAATTTTTCGATTTTGTAAAAAAAGTTACTTTTAAGAAAAAAAACATCAAGAATGATGATGTTTTTCCCGATTTAATGTTTTTCTTAATGGTTTTGTGTCTGCTTTTCGCTCATAAATATTATTTTTCATGGCCTAAAAAATAAAGTTATTTATTTCAACACAAAACTGTTAACAATTAATTTTCTTTATTTGTGTAATTTGTATAAAAGTTGAGTGAAATTTTCACAAAAAGTTCACAAAAAAGTTTTATTTTTTATACGTTTTTTTTATACCCTCCACCACTACAAGTGGTGAAGAGGGTATATTAACTTTGTAATTGCATGTGTAACTGTAAGTTAGAATCATCTTAGGCCCCATGATGTATATATATTACTGCATCAAATCAAAATCTGAGTCGAACAAATTTCGTCTGTCTGTTTGTCTGTCTGTCTGTCCGCCTGTCTGTCTGTTGTGTAAATCACATCCACAATAATTGGCAGAGCTCAATGAAATTTGGCTTGAGTATTTGTTAAAGTCTTTAAAAGTTTCCTATTTAAAACCTCCAAAATCGGTGGAGGGTATTGAAAATGCGACATAGACGAATATTGTTTTCTTACTTGTTTTCACTTGGTCTTTAGGTGAAAATAAAATGAGTAATAGAAAATTATTAAGTGAACATTTGTTCGTTTATATCCTGGCAAAAGTTAAAATATTTCGGAACATATTTAAGTCAAAAAGTTTGTAGGAATCAATAAAAGTTTGGATTCTTCAAAAAAACGCAATTTCCATAATTTACAAGAATTAAAGAAATTAATTTAAATAAAAGTACATCAACTATATCCAATCATGTGGAAGAGTAAAAACATGAGTCAGGTTATATGGTCAAAGTCAAGGACTCTAAGGAATATAATGGAATAATAATTGTATATTCAATAAATGTACAATTTTTGGATGTATAACTTACTATTTTGTGACTAAATATGTTTAAAGAACTGATTTGGTGAAAGAAGTTTTTAGAAGAAAATCTAGATTTTAGCCAAAGAATCAGGAAATCTTTTTTTTAAATGAAAATTCATTTTTTTTAGAAATTGGTAGGACTAAACGTTCTTTGTGAAAAATAGAGTACGGTTTGAATCTTTTTATTATTCTTCTTAAGATCGGATCTAACGAAGAGTTTAATTTATTTTTTTTTTTTTAAAGAGCTCTTTTCTTTATAGCTCTTTAAAAAAGGGTTTAATTCTAAAAAAATTACAAAATCCAAAAAGCAGATAAACCAAATCGCAAAAAGAGTTTAAAATTGAATAATATCCACACATATTGTTTTGAAGTTGTAAAAAAGCGAATATACAATTGCACTCACTTATTAAAATGTATTTACTTTTAACTGAAAGAAGAGTAAAATTATATATATTTTTTTGGATTTTCCACTAAACAAAATCGAAAAAATTAAATTAAAAATTTTAATCGAAAAGAAAAGAGTTTTATTTTTTCAATCTTCCCAACGAAGAGTAAAAATAAAGATCATTTGAAAATAAAAAAATCGCTCAGAGTTTTTCCATTCCTTTTTTTTTTTTTTTTTGACAAAAAATCATGATATTATAAAAAATATTGTTTTTAACGAAGACATCAGTTTTTATCGAAATATCGAAATACTTTTAGAAAAAAATAACATTTTTTTAATTTTTTAGTCAAAATCTTGTTCCAAAACTTTTCATAGAAAAGGGCGATTTTATATAACAAAATTATAATTTTCAGTCAATAATCTAGATTTAGTAAGATTTTTTTTTTTTTAATTAAAATTTTTAATAAAAAATCTTTATTACGACATTAAGAATTAAGTGAAAACTTAATTTTAAGGCAAAAAAAAAAATATGAAAAATAATGCTCCAAAAGAAAACCGAACTTTTTGTGAATAATTGTGATTTAAAAGAAAAATTGCTGTAAATTGTGAAAAAACTAGACTTTAAACGAAAGGAGAAAAGAGAAAATAGATTTTTCAGTCAAAATTTCACTTAATTTTTTTTAATTTCGATAAAAATTCAAATTAAGGAAAATTTTTGTCTTTGATTGAAAATCCTTTTTCCGATTTTGATTAAATAAATATAAATTTAAAAAAATTAATTTAAATAAAATTTGCTATAAGATTTAGTTTTAAGTAAAAATCAAATTTTAAAGGCAGAAAATTAATTTTAAATTTAAGTTAAAAATCTTTATTTAATGAAAAAATCTCAAATTTAATGAAAATTCAGCAGTTGAGTCAAATTTTAATTTTTTACATAAAATCTAAAATTTATTCAACATTTTAGTGAAAACCTTAAGTTTGTATTGAAAAATCGATTTTTTTAAGAGAAAACTTTAACAAAAGTCTTGAACTTTTATAAAAAGTCTTAACTTTAGTGAAACATCAAAGTCTTGTTAAAAAAATCTATATTTTAGTAAAAAGTCAAACTTTAGTAAAAGATCTAAATTCTATTGAAAGATCTTATTTTTTAAATAAAAATGAACTTTTAGAACAAAAAAATTTTTTAAAAATTAAAATTTTAGAAAAAAATCTAAAATTTAGCAAAAATTCTAAATTTTTCAATCAAAAATAAAAATTTTAGTGAAAAAATAAATTTATAAAAAATAAAGTCAGTGATTTATTTATCTTAATTTAAGGTCTAAATCTAAAATATCCAAATTTCACATTTAGAGATCGGATCTTTCGAAGAGTTTAAAGCCAAAATTTTCAATGTGATTCTCTGGGTAATCAAAAATGTGGCTTCTCTCTCCAAAAATATAAAACATGGCGGAATTCACCTGGCCAACGTGACTTTGCATGTGTACGGAGAATATTAACAAAGAAAGTTGAAAGGAGAGGTCAGTTAGTATCGCCAGCCACTCCTTAGAGTTAATAAAAAATTAGCAAAAGTTCCTCACCATCATCATAGATTTCGTTGTCACTGTCCGAAGAAAAACGAAATTCTTCAAATTTTCATAACGAAATCTACTTTTTAGTAAAAAAATGGAAACTTACTTTTTTAAGGAAAATTATATTTTTTGGAAAACAAATTTTGTTTGTGATTAAAAAAATTTAAGTGAAACTTGTAGTTTTGAAAGACAAAAATTAGAAAAAAATTATTGTTTTCTTGAACAAAATATTATATAAAATAAAAATTCGACTAGAAAAAAAATTAATTTTTTTATTGAGATTTTCAATAAAAAACTTATTTTTGGAATTTTTTTC
>PYHX02000042.1:0-27280 GCA_004302925.2 Cochliomyia hominivorax | reverse complement strand
ATAAAAATTTCCGTATATTTGGAATACGACAGAGTATAAAAATATAATCCTCATTTACTTTTTGCATTTTCTAATTAAACCATTTTTCCTCTAACCATCTATTCATTATATATCTACGTCTCTGACTTTGTGACACCTACTTGAGAAAGAGATACACTAAAGCAATTTAGATTAAATTAGCTCCATATACTTACTTGCCAGTAATTAGTTCCAATTAAGGTCCATTTATTACACTCAAACAAATAAAGCAAACAAATATTGTGTAAATTTGTTATTTTTGTTGTTTTTGTATTTGCCACAATATGCGCCTGTCGCTACTGACTGAATCTATTAATCATGCAATAAAAATTCACAACACTTAATTTAAATATTTCAACGTTATGGCCATTAAAAACATACAGCACTGAAAAAAGTAGACATAAAAAAGTGTGACAAAGTTAAAAACGAGAGAAGAGAGAAAAAAATTACAAACACCGTTGCCAGATTAAACGATTTATCGTCATTTTGACGAGTTTATAAGCCAAAAATGGTCTTTTTACGCTTTGACGATTTATAAGCGAAATTTTACGATCTTTCACGAGCATAATATTTTTTAAAAATTGTATTTAGTAATATATGTTGTCCAGGGTTCTTTTGTTTTCTGTCCACCTTTAATTCCCTGAATTAAACAAAATTACCCAGATACATATGTCTTTGAATGAGAAATTCCCGTAGGAGTATGAGGAGGGGTACCTCCCATACAAAGCATATATTAAATATCAAATATCTAAAAAGCTATAACAGCAAGAGCTCTCAAATTTGTTCCAACAACATTCTCAAGAAACTGTTTTACTGGATAAAACATAGGACTGATAAGATCAGGGAAGAAATACCGCCCAAGAACTATAACAGTGAGAGTCCTCCAATTTGGTACCAACTACTTTCTCAAGGAACTGTGTTACTGGTCAAACGTAGGACAGATAGGACTATGGGAAGGGGTACCCCCTGATCAAAGCAAAAATTGATTATCGAATACCTAAAGAACCATAATAGAATTCTCAAATTTGGTCTCAACTACTTTCTCAAGGAACAGGTAACAGGGGGAGAGGTACCCCATACCAAGCGAATTTAACCTCTTCAAATTTTTGTTACAACTTATTAAAATATTTCTAGAAGTCATTATTCTTGTTTACGATTTCGAAAAGTAAATTTGACGGTTTTTCCCTTCAAATTTGACGAGTTTTGTCTAAAATTATCTGGCAACCTTGATAACAAATTAAATCCATTAAAATTTTATCATAAAATATAAATTCATAAGTGCAAAAATATTAGTGCTAATCTATCACTATTATTTTTACACTTTTATTTCTTTTATGGTGAAAATTTTAAATTGACAGCAAAAAATTGACAATTTACAAATTAAGTTTAAATCGGCTGAAATTTAAATGAGATTTTTTATGACAAAGATTAAATGGATTTTTATAAAAAAAGGGAAAAAGCCCAAGAGGGAGGAGAATTCGGAATTTGCTTTATAAGCTAAAAAGATTAAACTGTTGGCAACCATTAAATCGGAAATCTTGTTCGAAGGACTATAAAGTACGTTTTATGACGGTTTTTTCTGTTTCGAAGGACCACAAAATAATTGCAATCCCGAAATACGTTTTTATTATTTCTTTTTTTAATTTTAAATTTCTTTTATTTAAGTTTTTTTCGTTCTTTTCATTTCACTTAAAAATCTCTACTGAAATCATTTTTAGAGTCTTTTTTCATTTTAACTCTACCAGATGAGTTCTTTTCTCTTTATTTGAAAATCTTGGTGTTTTTTTGTCATTTAATTTGTGCTGCATCAATTGTGTTCAATTTGCAAGAGTAAATTCTAATGAAAAATTTATGTCAAAGTCAGGTACAATAAACGAGTCCAATGTAGAACCTAAATATTTAACATCAATTTGTATTTCATTCTTGTAATTCTATGAAATGAGTACTTGAATTTAGAGGTAAAACTTTTCTTTTTGTTTTTGTGAAAAGCAATTGAAGTATTTGAAATAAACTGTCAATCGAGACAACCGTTTGGTAAAATTTTATTTAAACCATTAATAAAGTTCAAAATGCAAAAAGTGGAAAATGATGGGCATTTAAAAGAGGAAAGAGGGAATATATGGCACAATGGTGGGATAAGAAGAAGAATCTAAATAAGAATAGAAACTGGATTAGAATCTGAACTATTTTCTGAACTAAAATCCGAAATAAAAACTGAACTGGAATCAAAACTATAATATGTATTAGAATCTCAACTGGACTCAGAACTAGAATCTAAGCGAGGATTTGAGCTAAAATCTGAAATATAATCTGGATGAGAATCTGAAATAAAGTCTGATCAAGAATTGTTACTAAACTCATATCAAATTTGAACTATGAATCTGAACTAGATTTAGAACTCGAATTTTATATAGAACTTGAACTGGAATCTGAATTAGAATTTGGACCAGATCTAAACTTAACTGTACTAGATCTGTGCTAAATATGAAGTAGATTTTAACTAGAACTGAACTAAAACTGTCTTAGAACTGAACTAAAACTGAATAAGAACTGAACTAGAACTGAAGTAGAATTGAATTAGAACTGAACTAAAACTGAATTAGAACTGAACTAGAACTGAAGTAAAACTGAACTTAAACTGAACTAAAACTGACTTAGAACTGAACTAAAACTGAAGTAGAACTGAACTAGAAATTAACTAGAACTGAACTGGAACTGAACTAGAAATAAACTAGAACCGAATTAGAACTGAACTAGAGCTGAAATAAAACTGAACTAGAAATGAACTAGAACTGAACTAGAAATTAACTAGAACTGAACTAAAACTGAATTAGAACTGAACTAGAATTGAACTAGAACTGAATTAGAAATGAATAAGAACTGAAGTAGAACTAAACTAGAACTGAACTAAAACTGAATTAGAACTGAACTACAATTAAACTAAAACTGAATTAGAACTGAATTTGAACTGAACTAGAAATGAACAAGAACTGAACTATAACTGAATTAGAACTGAACTAGAACTGAACTAAAACTGAACTAGAAATAAACAAGAACTGAACTAAACCTGAATTATAACTGAACTAGAACTGAATTAGAACTAATTTAGAACTGAACTAGAACTGAAGTAGAACTGAACTAGAACTAAACTAAAACTGAACTAAAACTGAATTAGAACTGAATTACAAATGAACTTGAACTAGAACTGAAGTAGAAATGGACAAGAACTGAACAAGAACTGAACTAGAACTAAACTAAAACTGAACTAAAACTGAAGTAGAACTGAACTAGAAATGAACTTGAACTAGAACTGAACTATAAACTCAAGATATTTATGCAATTTTATTTCGCCAAAATTTATATTTTAAAAAATCAATAAACTTTTATCTCTTTGAAATCCTTTAAATATAAAATCCAGTTTATAAATTAAAATCTCTACAATCAGAAAAAATTGATTAAATATTTGTTTTTTCGCTTTATTTCTCCATAAATAAAATCGTATGTGACAGATAAATTACAGTAAAAAATACTCAAATGTTTTACAAAATTTTTGATGATTTTATTGTTTAATATATTTTTATTTTTAATGTATTGGATCTTAGAAAAAGCAATAGTGGGTTTTTATTAAATAAATTCCAGAGCAATAATTCATTTTGTACCCAGGAATTGAAAAGCCTGCTGGTAACTTGCATGCTGATTCATTTATTCACTATTTAAACAGAATTAACTAAACCAATCGAGGGTCAGGAATGGTATTAATATTGTTCGACTGATAAAGTTCATATTTATAGAGATTCAGAAAAACAGTCCCTTATTTCAATAGCACCCCAATATGTTTTCCATGAAACCACTTAGTAAATCAGTGTTTCTTACTGTCAGTTTTTTTTTATCAAAAATTTATGAAGTTTTTCCCCCCTAAAAATAAAAAAAAAGTTTTCAACTTAAAAAAAATGTAACAGAAAATCCATATAATACAGTGATTAATTACTTCTTGTTTTTTCTGCGTCTCCTTCCTCATGTTTTGTTGATAAAAGTATTTTGTGCATTTTACTGTTTCAATCGAAACAAAAAGCCACAAATACAAGATACCAAAAATAATAAATAAATAAATAAAAACTAAAATAATCTTTAATAGAATTAAAGAAACCGCTGAAAAGAAGGAAAAATAAAATAATAAACAGAAAATATAAACGTTAATGAACAAAATAAAATGACATCAACTATAAATGTTTCCGAGAGAATAAGAGGAAACAACTTAAATTATTAGAATTATAAACAAGAGATTAATGTGCAGAATATATTTTTATACCCTCCAACACCACAAGTAGTCAATAGGTATATAAAATTTGTTATTCCGTGTGTAACGCTAAGAAGGAATTATTTCAGATCCCTTAATTTACATATGTTCTTTCACCAAATCAAAATCTGTACCGATTTTGCAATGTCCGTATATAGAACTTTAACAAAAAAAGGTGTAAATAAACATATTTTTTCCTCAAATTGAAGAATTTTCATCAAATATCCAATGAGGAATATTTGGCATAAATTCATGAAAATGAATATGAAAAATCAGCTGATCAACAAACTTGTAAGTAACTTTTCATCAGAAATACAAGCCGGTCAGTTCACCACCATCCTATTAATATTGCACTATTTTTAGTTGTCTCTTAAGATTTTTACAATATTTAAATATTATCTTAAGGTAGCGGTGCTCTTTGCTGCACAAAAATTCTTCTCAGTGCTAGATCTTGAAAGAAATTTCATAAATCGACATGTATTAAGAAAAATAATTGGGATCAAATTCTCAGTGTAGTAGATCTAAACATGTTTAATAATCAATACTTGTATGAGGTCTACTGCTCCTCTGATCCTACAAAAATGTCATTGGAACCAAATTTGAAAATTCTCGTTGTTACAGTTCTTAAGATATTCTATATTTGCTTTGTAGGGAGAGTATTTCTTCGTTCTTTTTATTAACTAATACAATAATTTATCGTAATTCTTTCCTCAATTCAGCTAAAATTTCGTAAATTTAACTTAAATACGGTTTTTAAATTAAATAATATTCATCAATATAATAATTTTTTTTTGTCATTTTGAATAATATATTATTCAAATCGAATAATATTTATTCAAATTAAACAATTTTACATCAATTTAAAGAATTTCCGAAAATTTTCGTTATGATGAATAAAAGTTTCATTGGCTGATGTTTAACCCACATTTCTTCAAATTTTCGCCCTTTTTCGTTATATTTACTATGTTTTTTTGGTTCAGTGTACTATTCGAAAAATAGCCAAAAATATAACTGATTTATATGACTCATGTTCTTTTGTTATATTGAATTAAAACTTATATATTTCTGCATTTGTGAGTGCCTGAGTATGTGCGATAATTAACGTATTAAGTTAAAATGCACATTTGGTGCAGGGTATTGAAGATTCGGCATTGCGTATTTTAGGAATTTTATGATTTATTTATTTTGTTTTCCTATATTTTTTTTAAGAATTGGAATTATAAACTTTTAATTCTTAGAATTTAAAATATTAACAACGAAATGTGTTATTTTCTCTATAATGACTGCATTAGTTTGAGACTCAATAAGAATAAAATAAATCTAATCTGAATTTTTATTTTTCTAAGTAAATAAAAATGGTCGAATTTTGATATCTCTTTTAGATAATTAATGATAAGTAAAATCTAAAACAATTTTAATATCTAAGTTTTTGGGACAAATTCGAGTCAGACATGTGTATTTCAAGCTAAAAATTCATAAATATCTGTTCATTTGTAAGAATTTTCTATATCCATATTGTTTTCAAATTGATTTCATTGCAAATAAGGAATGAGATCGAAAAAATCTTAACTTAAGCTTTAAGTTCCTTTTCTGTTTCATTTAATTTATTACTACAATTTTCTGACAAAAATTCTGTATTTTTAATTACGAGTGATGAAATTTATAACTTTTTTCCAAAAGCCCTTCCATTAATGTTTTTATAGTTACTTTCTGTCACTGCTCGAACAGGTAGTCCATCTCCGATTAAAATCTACCACACTTTTGGACACCTTGTTTTCTCACTTCAATTCTCTTTAAGCAAGAGCGAAATATGTCTCCAGTGGCCTAAGCTCCGAATAGTTTGAGAAATTTGCTCTTCAATAATAAGAGGACACATTATGAAGTCTTATCAATGGAAGCAGTGTAAACACTGCTTCATTTGAATTTCGATATTTATAGATCTCGTTGTAACAAATGATTGACTTCTTTTGCTTGTCATAGGAAGAATTTTTTGCGCAATTTGATTGCTTTTGGGTACCAACTCTCCATTGAGCTTCTGCAACGTGAAATTTTTTAGCAGGAAGTTAAGAAAAATCTGTCAGAACATACTTTTCGTCATCCATTTATGCAGCAAGAATGATTTTTAGAAAACTTGACTTTAATTTCGGATTTTGTTCTTGGCTTCGAGATTTGAAAAAGCGTTCCTGTCAAGAACTTTTCTGAAACCTGCATTAGCTTTAACTTTTCGTACAAAATATTCTGAGCTCTGAGGTAACCGGGCTGCTTTATTTCCGGATATTGTGGGAGCTCTTTAGAAATGGTGTAATATTCGCACAAAATACATGAGAGGTGTGGAAAAGGTAATTTTGTCTGATGAAAACAATTTAATTTAGACGTTTCCGATTCTTGCTTATGTTATTGATACAATGTTGAAATGTTAAAACGTTATTTCGACGATGGTAGTGCAGCATTTACTGCAGTTGGCAAATCTAAAAATTGTTTTGTTCCAACAAAAAGAAGAACATAATTTTTAACGAAATATTGGACGAAGCTCTTATCTCTTTTATGGATGAAACATGGATGAAAAATGTATATTCCAGCAACATCATGCTGCGATACATGTTTAAAAGCAGTTTAAATCATGGTTTAAAGAGCAAAATAATGACCAAAGCGAAATCATATTGACTTTAACAAATCTAAAAACAAAATATAGCTGATTTGGAGGCAATTAATTCCGATATTCTTAAGAAATGCCAGACCGTATTTTAGATAATCCACGACTAATATAAATATTGCTTTGGATGCTGATAAACTTAAGTGCGTTTATAGGAAAATACCATTAAACATGTCAGTTAAAAAAAACTAAACAATAACAAACAAATTTTTTATTCAGTTAACAATATTTTTTAATTAGAATAACAATAGTTTTTGTGACGATAACAATTACAATTGTTATCAATGCAAATAAAACAAATTTCTATTGATATAAAAATAAATTTAGTGGTGATAACAATATTATATTAACAATATTAATGCAAAATCACAAAGTGAATAAATAAATATTTTAGTTACGGTAACAATATCTAATAACAATAGTATGTTGCTTCTTGGTTATGGTTACCGCAAACATGTATTTTCTCTGCGTGTAGTTTAAAAATTTTTAAGTTATTTTTTCATATAAAGTGTTTTATGCCAATAACAATTTACACAGAATTATAAGTCCACAAATTTATTTTATAAAATTGGTTTCAATTAATTTTTTGTCAAATGTGGTGATCGCGTGAAATTCCATTGTATAGAGAATGTTTCTGGAGTATAAGATTATAATTAATACCAAATGGAAAAGTCCGCATTAAATTCACCGGATTTTTAAATATTTTTTGAAAATTTACTTGGCCTATTTTCAGTTCTAAATACTTCTATGTAGGATTTTTGTCATTGACAAAGCTATCAATCCGAAGAAGTAAAATTCTCAAATAAAATTTTTCTGATTTAATTTAATTTAATTAAATTTCAAATTAAATTAAAATAAATTTCAGATTTTTAAACATATTTTTTTGTATTTTTTTTTTAATAGAAAACGCTTTGCTACCGTTTTAGCGATTTTTAATTTGCTGTTATAATTTTTGCGATCTTCATGTTTTGTTTTAAATTGTCTTTTTTACTTAGAGTTATTTTTCGTTGACAAAAAAAAAATGAAATGTTTTCCAAATCTCGTATTCTCATTTTAGCGATTTTTTATGTTTTAACGTTTTTTTCTTTGATCTAGCGATTTTTTCGTATTCTAACATTTTAATTGGTCAAAATTTTCTATTTCTGTTAAATGTTCTCATTTATTCCAAAAAAAAATATATATTTTTCAAATAGAAAAATTTTATTTTCACAAATAATCAACAAAAAGAATTTGTCACTTAAATTTTTAGTGATTAAAATCTAATTCGTCATAAAAATTAAAATTATTAACGTTTTAATTACTCATATCGTCAGCAGAACATGAAAGAAAAATTTTAAAATGTGGGTCGTTCAAAGCCCTCAAAATTGTTGGTATTTTGTCGAGAGGGGAAATTAACAATTTCTTATCACTCAATTGACGTTATTTTTCCTCTTCTTTTTTGTCTTCTGTTCTTTTGTGTTTGAATTACTTTAATTCTTTCTAATTTGTTTGATAGTTGAAACAAATAAGAAAAAAATGTATTTTATTCTTATCACATGTCCATTTAATTAATTGCTCCAATAAAGTTTTATCTCATGTTCTTTTGGTTCTTTTTCTTCGGTTATTTTTGTCCGTAATTAGTTCTTAAAGTGTTTTACGGTGGCAGAATAAAATTGACAGTGTTTTTTTTTATAGTTTTTCGTCAGTTGTTGTTTTTTGTAGTTTTTTTTCTCTAATACTTCTAGCATGTATTATGATGTTATCATACCGTATGTAACACCAAGGTTAAACTGTTAATGAATCCCTAGATCACAGAATTAAATGGGCTGGAAAAGATAGAACATTTTATGATGTCCTTTCTTATGGAGAATTTTACTTCTTTAGTTTTATACAGGATTTTTGATAATGTTTCCAATTGGGACTATCAAATGTAACCCCCTATATGGATAATATATTTCAGAAGAAGAAAGATATCCTTCGGAGGGACAAAGCTGTCAGCCTTGGAAAGTGAAATAACGGAGTTAAGGTTGTTAGATTTTTTTGGATAATTAATTTTTGCTACATTTTGAGTTCTCTAAAGCATTGTTGATCTTGTGAACAAAAGGGCCAGTCACATGCAATTCCTCTAAACGGAGAAAATACCTAAGGGAGCTATAGGCCTTCCAAGATCACTAGAATTTCCGAATTGTGTTTGTAAGATTTTTATATGGAAAATACTTCTTAGGGATGAAGCGTGAAAGTGAATTTTTGGACTTAAGATTCTTTGATTTTTGAAAATAATCTTTGGTCCATTTCGAGTTTTATAGAGAATATTTCGTATTTGACCAAATGGAGGCAGAAGTATTTCCATTGCTATATAGGGAATAGATCTTAGGTATAAAGCTATTTGCCTCGAAAAGAGAAATTATCGTATTAAGTTTGTGATTTAGTTTCCAGAAAGAGAAATTTTGGTTCATTTGTAGTTCTCTAGAAGAATTTTGATATTGTGACTAAATATGGACATCGTCTGTAATCCCACTATATGGATAATACATCCGAGAGTCACGAGAAGTGGAAAGAGATTTTTATAAAGTTTATTTTAACTAATTTTAGCCAGTTTTTTAGGTTTAAATAGAATCTTTGACCAAATATGACAATCGTTTGAAATCTCTTTGTATAGAGAATGTTTTTGAGGTATAAATTTATCATTTTTACCGTATTAAATTTACCAGATTTTTAAATATTTTTGAAAATTAACTTGGTCCATTTTGAGTTCTAAAGTGAAATTTCCAAATAAAATTTGTCAGATTTTTTATGAAGCTTTCGAAAATAAAATTTGAGTCATTTTGTGTTCTTTGACGGAGAAGCAAATTAATTCTGAGATTATCGTATGTGTGTGAAGATAAATTTAAATTTATTTAGCCAAGACACAAACCACATGCTTTAACAGAGCTCTGGAAACACATTAACAGAGCACTGTAAACACATTGACAGAGCATTGCTTTCATCACACATACAAAATAAGTACGATTTTGTCATCATTTCTGGGATCGGAAAAATGAAACCATGTGAAATAGCGGCCAATCGGTCATACTAATAGGCCTTATAAGTCGCTTTTCCCAAATAATCTTGGAATTTAAGAAAATAATTTTTTTTGAAATTCTGACCTGGAGAGGATCGGTGGCCATATCTGGACTTAGGAAAATGGCTGGTATATGAGACTATGTGGAAGTGGTAGACAATTGGTCATACTAATAGGCCTTATAAGTCGCTTTTCCTAAATAATCTTGGAATTTAAGAAAATAATTTTTTTTAAATTCTGAACTGGAGAGGATCGGTGGCCATATCTGGACTTAGGGAAATGGCTGGTATATGAGACTATGTGGAAGTGGTAGACAATTGGTCATATTTATAGGCCTTATAAGTCGCTTTTCCCAAATAATCTTGGAATTTAAGAAAATTAAATTTTTTTGAAATTCTGACCTGGAGAGGATCGGTGGCCATATCTGGACTTAGGGAAATGGCTGGTATATGAGACTATGTGGAAGTGGTAGACAATTGGTCATACTAATAGGCCTTATAAGTCGCTTTTCCCAAATAATCTTGGAATTTAAGAAAATAATTTTTTTTGAAATTCTGACCTGGAGAGGATCGGTGGCCATATCTGGACTTAGGGAAATGGCTGGTATATGAGACTATATGGAAGTGGTAGACAATTGGTCATACTAATAGGCCTTATAAGTCGCTTTTCCTAAATAATCTTGGAATTTAAGAAAATTAAATTTTTTGAAATTCTGACCTGGAGAGGATCGGTGGCCATATCTGGACTTAGGGAAATGGCTGGTATATGAGACTATGTGGAAGTGGTAGACAATTGGTCATATTTATAGGCCTTATAAGTCGCTTTTCCCAAATAATCTTGGAATTTAAGAAAATTAAATTTTTTTGAAATTCTGACCTGGAGAGGATCGGTGGCCATATCTGGACTTAGGGAAATGGCTGGTATATGAGACTATGTGGAAGTGGTAGGCAATTGGTCACACTAATAGGCCGCTTTTCCTAAATAATCTTGGAATTTAAGAAAATTATTTTTTTTTTTTGAAATTCTGACCTGGAGAGGATCGGTGGCCATATCTGGACTTAGGGAAATGGCTGGAATATGAGACTGTGTGGAAGTGGTAGACAATTGGTCATACTAATAGGCCGCTTTTCCTAAATAATCTTGGAATTTAAGAAAATTAATTTTTTTTTTGAAATTCTGACCTGGAGAGAAGCGACTTATAAGGCCTATTAGTATGACCAATTGTCCACCACCTCTACATAGTCCCATATACCAGCCATTTCCCTAAGTTCAGATATGGCCACCGATCCTCTCCAGGTCAGAATTCAGAAAACTCGAATTTTCTCAAATTCCAAGATTATTTGAGAAAAGCGACTTATAAGGTTTATTAGTATGACCGATTATCCACCACCTCTACATAGTCTCATATACCAGCCATTTCCCTAAGTCCAGATATGGCCACCGATCCTCTCCAGGTCAGAATTTCAAAAAAATTTAATTTTCTTAAATTCCAAGATTATTTGGGAAAAGCGACTTATAAGGCCTATTAGTATGACCAATTGTCTACCACTTCCACATAGTCTCATATTCCAGCCATTTCCCTAAGTCCAGATATGGCCACCGATCCTCTCCAGGTCAGAATTCAGAAAACTCGAATTTTCTCAAATTCCAAGATTATTTGAGAAAAGCGACTTATAAGGTTTATTAGTATGACCGATTATCCACCACCTCTACATAGTCTCATATACCAGCCATTTTCCTAAGTCCAGATATGGCCACCGATCCTCTCCAGGTCAGAATTTCAAAAAAAATTAATTTTCTTAAATTCCAAGATTATTTAGGAAAAGCGACTTATAAGGCCTATTAGTGTGACCAATTGTCTACCACTTTCACATAGTCTCATATACCAGCCATTTCCCTAAGTCCAGATATGGCCACCGATCCTCTCCAGGTAAGAATTTAAAAAAAGAATTTTCTTAAATTCCAAGATTATTTGGGAAGAGCGACTTACAAGGCCTATTAGTATGACCAATTGTCCACCACTTCCACATAGTCTCATATACCAGCCATTTTCCTAAGTCCAGATATGGCCACCGATCCTCTCCAGGTCAGAATTTCAAAAAAAATTATTTTCTTAAATTCCAAGATTATTTAGGAAAAGCGACTTATAAGGCCTATTAGTATGACTGATTGGCCGCTATTTCACATGGTTTCATTTTTCCGATCCCAGAAATGATGACAAAATCGTACTTATTTTGTATGTGTGATGAAAGCAATGCTCTGTCAATGTGTTTACAGTGCTCTGTTAATGTGTTTCCAGAGCTCTGTTAAAGCAGGTGGTTTGTGTCTTGGCTAAATAAATTTAAATTTATCTTCACACACATGATTATCGTCTCCAGATTGTTTAGCTACCGAATTGATTTTCAAGACTTTTAAAAATTTTTGGAGAATCAATCAAAAACGTCCAATTGTATGGATAATACTTCTGGGTGGCAACGCTGTCAACTTGATTTTCTTTTCAGAAAAATTTGAACAATTCTGCAATATATCAACAAATCTGTCTTACGTACAGGGGCCTGGTGATCGTCTGATCGAATTTGGAGGGTATAAAACTTCGACGTTAATTTGTCTGGTCAGCGGTTACATCGGTTTTTGAATAAATCCGAATTTGTTTAAATGTAGGGAAATGTTTCTTTTTTTTAATTTATGATCCGTCTGTGCAATCTAACTCCCATGGTAATGCAGTTTTGATTCTATTGCTGCTAAGAACAACGCTCCCTATGTGTGTGATATATTGACGGGGAACTAAACTAATTGTTCATTAAAAGTCTTAACATCAAAAAATTCCATAATAGAACAGGGCATTTATAATTCGTTATAGCTGATTTCGCTTATTTTCTTTCACATTATCTGTTGAAAATGTTGAATATTGAAAATGCACAAATATTATTCTGAAGTGAAAAACTTATCAAAATTAAAAGTTAAGGAAATAGAAAAATAAGCAAAAATAAAAATTTGTTTCTATTTTCTTATTTAAAGAGTATGACGACTTTTAATTAGTCATTAATTAAGTTTTAACATTTTTTTCCATTTATTTTCTTTTCATACTGATTTTAGAAGTGCTACAAAATGTTCTGAAGAAAGAAAAAAATCGAAAAAAAATTTATCACTATAATTTTTTCTTAACTAAAATACTCTTTTCGGGAGGAAAAATGAAAAAAATTTAAATCAATTTCAAAATTCCAATAAAATTTACAAAATAAATTTAAAATTTAAATTTCATTTTCTTGCTCCCATTTGAAAATGGCATAAAATGTTGCCAGCAAAACTTCATGTTTTAAATCTTTTATTGAGAAAATTTTTATTTCAAAATCTTCATCAATAACTAATGCCAGAGATTCAGAAAAATGTCTGAAGTTACCACACAAAATAACTTCTAAATCCAAGAGCAACAACAAAAAGAAAAAAATCTCATTGAATAAAACTTTATACCATCGACGGAAAAAGAGGGAAATAAACTTCATTTCTACTAGAAGTAATATTCATTTTCTATGTCAGTACAATATTGCGCTGTATACGATTACAACATAATGACTACATAACAGTAACAACAACAACAGCATGAACAGCAACATGAACATCAAGTGAAATATTTATGTTATAGACTTGGTGAATTGAAAAAGACATGAATTTATTTATATAGAGACATTGAAGAAGAAAATCTCGTACGAAAACCACAAAAATTGTTACCACATACTTTTTTTTGGCAAATGAATAAACATTTACAAGCATATACACACACACACATACAGGATATCTATAGCCTTAGGATGATGGTACGTAAGATACATCCTTTGTAAGGTGTGAAATATCCTGCAGTTTTGGAAAAAGGGTGAGATAATATTGAGTTCTTGGTTGATAGAAGGCATCAAAGTAAATTATATTCTTCTCAAAGTTGATAATTTTTCTGGAATCTTAGGACTTCCTCTTCAAATCTGTAGTATAATTCAAATTGTTCCAACTGATCGTTTAGTTCAGGGGACTTTTTAATTAAAACTTTTTTTCTTGCAGTTTATTTTTTCCATCTTTCCGGTTTGTTTCTTCGCTTAGTTTTTGTTTCTGCAATCAATTTATGTTCCTGCAAAGCTGATGAATGTTCTGCTGTAGCAGGTTCTAGTGTAATGAAGCTTCCATTTGTTGTTGCTTAAAAATAATGTCCTTGTTTGTGTTGTAATGGGGATCCTTGCCAGTCGTTGGGGCTCCTACCTTTATTGTGGCAGCAATTCCTTACATTCCTGTTATTTTGTCCTCCTTTCCAGGGGTTTCTTTGAGAAGCTTCACCTCCACAGTATTCCCGCCGCCCATATAATTGCTTGTATTTCACTTATTTGAGGGTTTAGAGGAATTCAAAGCAAAACTATGTGATTTCAGGAATATTGAAAAAAATACTTTTATTTCGCTTATTTGAAGGTTAAGAACGTTAAGAACGATTTGCAGTGCGTCCAAATAGATTTTTTTGGAAATAATTCAACTGCAAAAGATTTAATGAAATTTTTCATAGTTGGAAGTGAAAAATTTTGGAGTTGACTTTGAGGTGTTCAGGGTCAAAAAGGTGTCGCTTATTTGAAGGTTAAGAACGATTTGCAGTGTGTCCAAATCGATTTTTTTGGAAATAATTCTGTAACTTTTCAACTGTTGGAGATTTCTTAATGAAATTTTTCATGGTTGGAGGTGAAATATTTTGGAGTTGATTTCGAGGATTTCACGGTCAGAGACCTATCGATGATTCTCAAAAGTTGTCCATTTCGTGTATATTGATTTTTCAACAATTTGACACATTTTGAAAGATCAGTTATTTCCGACCCATTTTTGAGGTGAATTTTATCCACCATTTTTTAATCCTCAACATCAACACAATAATATTTAACAAACCAATAAAACTGAACATGATATGAATACAAAATCAATAAACTAAATGAATAAAGAAAGTTTCTTTTGCAGTATTTTAACCACATTCCTGTAAATCATATGAACTAAAGGTTGCATAAGGATCCGTAAATATTTATGTTCTTTCTTCTTGTTTTATTGTAAAAGTACTTTTTGTTGGTTAAAACATTTTACTTGATTGGTTTCATTTTTCACTTCTCTAAAAACTCCGAAAAAAATCGTATGAACAAGATGAAAATTCCCACAAAAACAACAAAAAAAACATTAACATCCCAAATATTCATCTGACATACACAAGTGTTAAAAGTTTCCAAAGCACAAAAAAAGAAAAAAAGAAAAACAAAAAAGAAGGGTTAAAGTTCAGCCACTTTGTCTAACGAGTTACGACATTCACATAAACATTTGCATTTGTTCATGCAATACGTTACACACACACACATAAACGTACATACACATTCATATGTGAAGTTGGAAAATAACAAAAGATTTATGGAATTTCTCTCAGCCATTTAGGAAATTAGTCCAGTGTCAAAATATTCATTCTGAAACATGTATTCATTTTAACCTTTAACCTTTTCGATTTTCTTTTTGTTTTGTTTCCTTTGGTAGTGCAAATTGTTGGATTGTAAGAGTGTTTTTTGGAGGGAAATTATGCTATTGATTTAACAGTTAAGGCCTTTATTAATCACTCTCGTGATACTTCAAATTCCCATTTTTTGAAACCGGATCTTTAAAAAAAACATTATATAATTCTTCCTTACACGCTACCTTGCAGTTCAATGAATTGCTAAGTAGAAGGACTCGATTGGTTTACTTATATGTTGTATATTCCGCTTTACCAGACATTCTACTATTTTTTGGATTCGTCATAGGATCGCAAATAAGTGAGTGAAGGTACAAAATATTACAGTCTCGTCGGCTTCTTTTGACGGTGGGAGAGTATGGCCTTTTATCCAATGTCTTTTCATTGAAAGTATAAAAATATTTGCAGTGCTGGCGGCATCTCTTGTGCCTCTAAATATAAGCACTTAAAGCCATTTTAGATTGTCTCTTTAGACCTTCAATTCACCGCTAGATCATGTTGAATGTTGTTAAATTGTGTTGAGAATATATTTGAAAATCACACTATTGACAGCTGTCACTTTGTTGTTGCAGAGTAATTTCACTTTTTTCGCTTTTTTTTTGTTAGCATCGTTCAAAATGTGGATTGGGAGATTGGGATTTCCTAGAGTCATATTAAAGTTAGACATTTGAAAAGTGGGAGTTTGAAAATTTTGATAAATGAGAAGCGTATAATACATTTGTAAAGAATTTAACTTAATTAAGAACTTAATTAAGAATTAAATTTTGGCTTGGAGGATATGAAATTAGTGGATGAGAAATAGTTCCATTTATTATTAAAGCGAAGCTGTTTATCTTATATAATTCACAAAACCTGAAAGCTGTTCAAGCTCTTGAATTAACCAGCTTACAATTAACCATATAATAAACTTAAAAGGCGTATGAGCGATGGTTTGCGTAATTCAAATGCGATGATTCCGTCACGAAAAACACTCTGAGTCACATAAAAAGAAACATTTCCATAGGTTTCAACGCTTTAAGATACTTTTAAAAGCAAGGAAATGGAGATCCACATAAGCGGACGATGAAAAGTGATTTTGCTTTATATGGAAGGCTTTGCCTCATCAGCCTTATTTTTGCAGATGTTACGACTACTGAATATGCTTCTCTTTATAGAAATCACTTCAGATGGAAGCATGAAAAATAGGCTTAATTAACCTTTACTCGAAACCGGAAGTGTTCTATTGGAGGTGAATCCATATGCTTCTGTTGGAATATGAACTTCAATCTTCGTCGACACATCACATCTTTGAATTGAGCTTTTAAAATTGTAGTGATTAAGAGTGTTATTAGCGATTGCAAATTTGGGTTTAAAAAGTAAATTGGTTTCCATATAAATTAAAGCACATTAATGGCGATTTTGCATGTTGAATGTGATGCTTGCTTGAACGCTATGAAAAGAAGACTGGCGATGAAAACTAACTACATTATGATAACCGTAGTCATGTGTTAAGTCCATCCAAGCTGCCAAAATAATGTCTCTGACGCCAAGGTAATGTTCCGGTCATCAGGCTGCCACGTTTTGGGAAGTACAGCTTTTGCTTAATTGAATCGTGAAACTCCTTTTGTGTTATCAGAAAAGTGAGTAAATAGGAAAAGACAATTTTCAGATAACGCAGCAAATATGTCTCTCAAGAGAGTTCTTTTGCAGGAATGATGTCCTAGCCCCATCCAATATTAGATATATCATCCTGGTAAATAAAATTGGTTCATTATTCCATTTGTCGGCTTCGACGATTAATAAAAGGAATGTTTTACTTCACCCTTCCCAACGTGAGTTTGGAAACGCTTATAATCCTCATAAACAAATATTCGGTTTTACACTATTTTGATCTTGTGCCAGATTTTTCTCTCTATCTCTCTCGCTTCTTTCGCCCTTTAAGTCGTAATAAATATGTTTTCTCTTTTTAATATCCTAAACCTTCTTATTTCTAGTTTTTGCAAGCATTTCCGGTTCGCTTGTATGTTTTTGGGAATAATGACTTTATTGTTCTTTCTAGGAAATTGTTCGGATTGTACAGAAGCTTGAATTATTCTGGCTTTGAAAACTATCTCATATGAAGAAAGCCACTTGAAGACTATTTGCAAAAGTCCTTATTATAATTATGTTGTTTTGTTATTATGGATTCATTAATAACAAAACAACAAGTTAAACTTTTGTAAAAATCAAAATTTAAATATAAAATTAACTATTTTGTTGTTTTAAGTTCAAAATGTTTGTGTTGTTTTAAAATCCTTTTGAAAAAAGGTAACCAAGCTTTTAATAAAATACTCTTTCTCAAACACAAACACAAACACACACGTACACCTACACGCATACACCAACTAAAGTAAACAATATACCTGTTACCTGCATAAAGTTAAAAGTTTTATATCCGTTTCCTTGTTTTATTTTCTGCAACCAACTCCTTACTCTCCTCCCCTTTTAATGTTTGGTTTTTTAAAAAATATTTTAATTTTTAATTCGAAAAAAATTTATTCTGAAAAAGCAAGAAAAGCATAACTCCAGTTTTGCTTGATAACAGAGTTAACCAACATTTTTAGGTTTTTAATGTTTTATTTTTTTGTATGTTTGTATTGTAACCACATTTGTGTTGCAAACAGTTGCAATTTCTACTATTTATTGTTGCTGTTGTTGTCTGACAGAGTTTATTGTAGTTAACTTGCTCCACGAAATAGATGATAATGATGATGATGATGATGATGATGACTATAAAGATGACAATGATGTTGATGATGTTGACTTGAGATGAACAAATGAACGTAAATTGGTTGGGAGACAACAACAACAACAACAATTTTTCATAGAAGACACAACGAACGAAAAAAAATGGTTGGGAAAAAATTGCTGCAGAAAAGAAGAGTAGAAGAATAATAGTGAAAATAGAAATAGTAGACTAGAAAACAAGGTAAACCACAAAGTACTGTTGCATTCATTTCGTTTTGTTGTTGTTGTTCTTGTTCTTGTTTTTAGTAGTTTTATTTCATTTCACTGCACATCGACATCTCATAGCTTCATAGCTTCAGTATCGTTGGCGTTTTTGGTTGAAAAAAAATAAAACGTTTATGTCAGTGAAATGAAATTCAGGTGTCAGGTGTTTAGAAAAGGAAAATTAAACGTTTTGAATTTTTTTTTCTGGTCGGAATTAAACTGATTCCAATTAAGTGTTCAAAAAAAATTGGGGAAATTTTTTTTTACTCTTTATATGATGGTTGAGTAATGGATGAATATATTTACTACCTTGTGCCGAAAGTTGGACACTGTAATGATTGTAACAGTTTGGCTTTGCTCCTATCGGGGAAAAAACATTTATTTGATACAGCTGTTGCTGGGTTGACAGTCTTTGGGCAGGAGCGATTCGGGCCCTTCCGAACGGTGCTCCAATTGTCATGAAAACAACACTGTAACGGCAATAATGTGAAAAACCATGTCCCCGATAGTTCTTTTTTGGGGAAAAATACTTTCATTTAATACAGCTGTCGTTGGTGTGACAATCTTTGGTCGATTGAGACTAGGAACATTCCGAAACGGAGTTCCGATTGTCGTGGAAATGACACTTTATTGATAATAAAGGAGAAAAACCATAACCGTTGATAAATTCTAAAATATCAAAAATTTGACAAGTCATGTCCCCTAACACAAATGTATACTTTTGATCGGGTTTGATGTTTTCGTTCTGAAAGTGTAAAATCGGGCACTTCATTGAAGCATTGCATGTCAATAAAAGATACCTCTTGAAGTTGTATTCATACGTTTCTGGTAGAATGTGAATACCGCGAATCATGTGTGTTCTCAACCAAATGAATTGTGCTTAAATTTTAACAAATATGAAAATATCTGTACATAATCGCCTAATTTATTGTGCTTAGTGTGATGTAAAAGTCGACATCAATTACTCTGTGTAACTAATAATTGGTCATCTCGACCATTCCACTTTAACAGCATAATTCAGCTAATATCGTCGGTTTTATACTATTTCGGATTGTCATTCCCAGTTTTTCGCTGAATTTTACCGCAACGTAGTCAGTTCGTGCATAGTTGAACAACTATTAAAATCTAATCCGACAAGAAGAGTTGATAATAAACTCTTCCAGCGGGAAGAACTTTAACACTTTTCTCATTATATAGAAAATGAAAAGGGCATTATTGTGTCAAGGGAGTCAAGGAACTGCTTGTTCTACATACATTTACGTTCTCGATTTATCTGGGTATTCCAGCTTAAATCTACACTTAGGAGCACAGACGCTGCAATTGCCTCTCATAGCTCAAAAGCTGCAGTTTTTTCCAAAAAATCGATTTGGACACAATGTGAGATGTTCGCCTTTCAGTTGGCAGGTATCCCTATACCATTCTTGAACTTTTGGAACCATATAAAAAAGACGTGGCATCGTCTTGAAGAAGCTCTTCAATACAAGAAATTTATTTAAGAAAATTTATTTGACGATGTACCACTGTGCAACTTTTGAAAACAAAAATAAATTAAATCTGTGACGGAGTAAACTATGAAGAGCTCCTCATTACTTTTGTGTGTTCTCCTACTTTGTTGCTGTTGTTGCAACTCCCATTTAGACTAGTTGCAACTCAAATAACCCTGGTAACAATATAAAGGTTAAAATGTTTAGAAAACTGAAAAACTAAACAAAATTTTTAATAAACAAAAGCTTCCAAAGTATTTTCTCGAGTTTATATTCCCCGCAAAAAAAAGAGATCTTAAATAAATATTTGTGAAATAAAACTATAAAAAACCCAAAACCAAAAAAGGAAAAAGAAACAAAAGGAAGCATTAAACTATAGCACATGTGCTACAACGGATTCCTTATATCTTTCACCCATTTTTGTTTGCAACATTTTTAGTTTCACCTTTTTTTCTTATTTTCTGAGTAAAAATAAACCAAAAGTTTTTTTTATATTTTAGTTTAATGTCGTCGTTCGTTATAGACTTTTAATAACCAGCATTAACAATGGGCTGCTTAGAACTCCCAGACAAGGTAAACAACAGTTTACAAAATTTATAAAGGACACACACACATACACACACCCCAACTTATACTCCTTCTATGTATCATCACATAAGTTTATATTGTCTCCTGATTTTATGCGTTTTAAATAAAAAAATGTTGTTGCTGGTGGGGAATTGTGAGAAAAAAAAAGCACAACAAAAACCATCCTTTGTCATATCGAGAGTTATTTTTTATACTTTGTGTTATTGTTGTTGTTGTTGTATTTGACTAGATTCAGTTTATGACACGGTAATGCCGTAACCGGAATCTTAAAAAAAGATATCTCAATATAAACTCCAACACACACTTATTGTGGCATGAAAAACAAAAACAATAAAGAACCAAAATGAAAAATGATTTTCCTCTCATACGGTTCAATGGCATTTTCTCTAATACCTGATGATGTTTAAGGTGTTTCGTTAAGTTTTTGTTGCATTTTTTTACTACATTTTGCTTAGAATTTTAGTTTTTGTTTATTTTAGAAGAGACTCTTTTGTTATTGTTGTTGTTAATGGCGGAAGGTCGTTTAAATATTGTGCAACACACACACTCACACACAATAACAGGATGGATCTCTTTGCAACACCCAAACAATTTATGAACTCATAAACCGTCGCCAGTTTATTTTTAAAAGGCAAAAGATTGTTATTGTTTTATACTTTTATTGGTTTTTCAAAATGAAACATTTTTAAAAAGCAGCATAAAGTTTTTCTCGCTTAAATAAGTGAGTTTGATTTAATTTTTTGATCAATTTTTTTTTCGATAAATTTTCTGTTAAGAGAAAATTTTCGATAAATTTTCTGTTTAGAGAAAATTTTCGATAAATTTTCTGTTTAGAGAAAATTTTCGATAAATTTTCTGTTTAGAGAAAATTTTCGATAAATTTTCTGTTTAGAGAAAATTTTCGATAAATTTTCTGTTTAGAGAAAATTTTCGATAAATTTTCTGTTTAGAGAAAATTTTCGATAAATTTTCTGTTTAGAGAAAATTTTCGATAAATTTTCTGTTTAGAGAAAATTTTCGATAAATTTTCTGTTTAGAGAAAATTTTCGATAAATTTTCTGTTTAGAGAAAATTTTCGATAAATTTTCTGTTTAGAGAAAATTTTCGATAAATTTTCTGTTTAGAGAAAATTTTTCGATAAATTTTCTGTTGAGAGAAAATTTTCGATAAATTTTTCTGTTGAGAGAAATTTTCGATAAATTTTCTGTTGAGGAGAAAATTTTCGATAAATTTTTGTGAGAGAAAATTTTCGATAATTTTCTGTTGAGAGAAAATTTTCGATAAATTTTCTGTTGAGAGAAAATTTTCGATAAATTTTCTGTTAAGAGAAAATTTCGATAAATTTTCTGTTAAGAAAAATTTTTCTGTTAAGAGAAAATTTTCGATAATTTTCTGTTTTTGATAAATTTTTCTTTGAAAGAAAACTTTCTTTTTAGATAGAAACTTTGATAAATTTTCCTTTAGGAGAAATGTCTATAAATATTTTTATAATAAAAATATTTATATTTTTTAAGATAAAAATGTTCGATTAATTTTTTTAAGATAAAAAGTTCGATTAATTTTTAAGATAAAATTTGTTCGATACATTTTTCTTTTAAAATAGAAAATGTTCAATTAAATTTTCTTTTAATATACAAATGTCGATAACCTTAATTTTTATAGAAAATTTTTGTTAAATTTCTTTTAAGAAAAGGTTTTGGATAAATGTTCTTTTTTAATAAATTTCGTACTTTTTTATGAAAATTTTCGATGAATTTTCGTTTTTAGAGAAAATTTTATTTATTTCTGTTGATAGAAAAATTTCGCTAGTTTTGGTTAAACTTTCGATATTTTTTTTTTTTTTTTTTTTTTTTTTTAAATTTCGATAATTTTTTAAAGAAAATTTTCGATAATTTTTCTTTTTTTTTTTTTTTTTGAATAGAAAATTTTGAGGGAAATTCTTTTAAAGAAATTTCAATAAATAATCTTTAAGATTTTTATTTTTATGTTGTTGAGTTAAATAATATTTAAATTACTCTCAGTGTATTCTTCTTTTTATATTTTTTTTTTTACAATTTACTGTTATAAAGTAATAAATAAATATAATTTCATTGAAAGAAAATTCTATTTATTTTCCCATTTGCGTCATTCAATTTAATGTTTGCATTCGAATTGTTGTTAAGAGAAAAGAATTAATTTATTTAATAAAAAAAAATAAATAAATAAAAAACTAATAAAAAGAAATATTTTTCCAATTCATTTCATTATTGTATTTTTCTTCTTCTTTTATCTTTACAGGTATGTGTCTGTGTCAGTGTTTCATTTGTTGTTCATTTTGTATTGAAATGAAAATTATTTATTTAATTAAATAACAACAATAATTTGTTTTTCATAATTTTTTAATATCATAATTATTGCTATCATGATGGCATGATATAACAATTCTTGTGTGTAAGTATTTGATACAAAAACAATCTTTGTTGTAATTAAATTTTCTTTATTGTTTTGTTTGTTTTTTAATTCAACAACAAACATTTGTATTTAACTGGAGATTAGTTAACTAATGAATATTTGTTATTGGAAGTTTAACACACAGTTAAATTTATAGTTAAATTAACTAAATAAAATTTAAGAGAATTTAAGGTTTGAAATCCTTTAAAAGAAAGAGTGAGATGGAAAAATTCATAACGCACGTTTTTCTTCTAAACTTTTAAGCCAAGAATTATTGATATTTTTATAACTCTCTACCACCACAAGTGCTGCAGAGGATTTTTTGTCATTCTGTGTGAAACCTAAGACCTCGTTTTCTATATATATTCTTGCATCAAATCAAAATTTGAGTCGATTTAGCTATATCTGTCCGTCTGTATGCTTGTTGTTGACACGCTCCCATCCACAACTATTGATAGAGCTTAATGAAACTTGGCGTTAATAATTGCTATTGTCCTGAAAAGTTTCCTATTTAAAACCAGCAAGATTAAAAACCAGAAAGATATATACCGATAACTGATCAACATGTATATTCAAGCGAAGAACTTTTGTAGAATTTTCAGTTATAAATCGTTATATTGGATCCAAAAAAATATTCTTGATCTGATTAAAATAGGGACCAGAAAAAGGTGCTTATTATAATATTATTTAATATTTTCAACAAACCCCATCTTGGAGGCACAAAAAGCTGGCCAAGTATTCAAAGGTCTGCCATGAAACTATTTCCAATGTTATCCCGGGAATTTATCCGTTGATAGAAAATCTGATTCGGGTAGACGACATGATCCTGCACGTTGATTCAAAAGAGCTCGCATCCGGTAGTAAAGCAGCCCGGTTAGCGCAGCTTTCAGGCCATTGGGTACGAAAAGTTTAAATTAAGGCAAATTTTAAAACATTGATCCAAAACAGAACACGCAAATTGAAGTCAAGTTTTATAAAAAAAAAATCTTAAATTTTTGCAATTTCTTGGTCAATAATTTATGTTGCTTGATGCTCGAGGAAATGTTGAAGGAAATTTTAGCACCCAAAAGAAGTAACAATTTGCAAAGGCAAGCAATATGCAGCAGCTTGCAAAAGAAGCCAATCATTTGTTACAACGGGCTCTACAAATACCGAAATTAACACATCAAGGAATCTTTACAAAAGAGGCTGCTTCCTTTAGAAGACTTCATAATATGTCTATTATTCTTTGAGCTGAAATGGCATCCTGCCACTGTGTTAAACAAGTCCTTGAGTGAATTAAGAATGTGGCATTTGTGCAAGTGGGGCGAAATCTCTAACTGCCCACATCTAAGACCAGTGGAGAGATATTGGGCTCTTGTTTAAAGAGAATTGAAGAGCACAAAAAAGGTAACCAAATGTGAGGTAGATTATGAACAGAGATGGATTAAATGACCGAGAAAAAGTGACAGAAATCTCTATAAAAACGTTAATGGTAGGGTTTTCCGAAAAACGTTCAAAATTTCAACACCAGTTGAAATTTGTATCTTTGTGAATTCGAAAGAAAATTATACTGTAACATATACTATGTTAAGAATTTTTCGATTTTACTCTTTATTTCCTTATTTATTTTTGAATGATTTATATATTTTCATTACACCTGATTATTTGCAGAATTCCCTGGACCATTAAATCAAATACAATTTTGAGAATAAACTCAAGGTCCAACAAAATGGAAATTTTAAGCAAAATCATATAAATTTTGGTCTAATTGAAATGTGGGCTAAATAAAGTTAAATCTCTGACACAGATTTACAATTTAAATGCCAAAAAAATGTTTGTTCGCTAAAAATCTACTTTTTTTTGCTAAAATGAACGAAAAAATGTTTCAAGGATATGAAATTTGTTCTTATTTTTATTATTAGTTGATTTCCAACAAATGGAGCATGATAAGGACAGAAGGCGACGTTTAGGGGGTAAATGAGCCTCCACTGTAACAATGATTTTGAAATATAAAATAAAATATAATAACAAACACAAACAGAGAGAAGGAAATAAAACTACACACATACCACATAAAATGTAAATGTATGTAAAATAAAATATTTAACACACACAAAAAAAAAAGAGAGAAGGAAAAAATTAAATAATGATAAAAAGAAAATCATTGTTAAAACGTACGTTATGACCTGATTTCGTTCGATGTTTAAATATAGTTGAGTTTTGTATGAATGTCTATATGTATATGTGTGATGTGAGTACTGAAGAGAGATGCCAGATGTCACGAATAAAGACCGAAGAAACATTATAAAGTCCAGACTAAAATCTTTTTATAGTCGACAACACTATAATACGGACTGCAGTGCATATATAGAAGGGATTAAATTCAGTATTTAAAGTAGACTACAATCTTTACATAATCCAGATTTAAGTTCAATTTATATATCTGAATATGATTTTTATATAGTTTAGATACAAGTCTACATACAGGCTAGATTATATTTTTTATATAGTCCTGAATATATTCTATATACATTCCGGAACATATTTCGTATTTAGTTCGGAATATGTATTATATAGTCCATACAATATTTCTATATATTATATTCTGTCTATATCTATACTATATTCTATATATGATCTACTCTATAATATATATAGCCTGCACTAGTCTATTGTCGAGTCAATTAACTATTCTATAGTAGACTTGTCTACATTCAATACTATAATGTACTTTATAGTGAAAACAATAAACAACTCAGGATAATAAATTAGTCTATAGTTGGGACAAAAAACTAGTCTATAGCAGAGACTATAAACTAGTCTATAGTCGAGGCTATAAACTACTTTATAGTCTAGTCAGCAAACTTGTAGCTAGTCGAGACAAAACACTAGTATATAGTCGAGTCAGTAAATTAGTTTTTAGTTCACACTATAGTTTAGACTACAAAAATCTAGTCTATAGTCGGGACAATAAACTAGTCTATAGTCCAGACAATAAACTAGTCTATAGTCGAGACAATAAACTAGTCTATAGTCGAGACAATAAACTAGTCTATAGTCGAGACAATAAACTAGTCTATAGTCTATAGTCGAGACAATAAACTAGTCTATAGTCTATAGTCGAGACAATAAACTAGTCTATAGTCGAGACAATAAACTAGTGTATAGTCGAGACAAAAAACTAGTCTATAGTCGAGACAATAAACTAGTCTATACTATATAGTCGAGACAATAAACTAGTCTATAGCAGAGACTATAAACTAGTCTATAGTAGAGGCTATAAACTACTTTATAATCGTGGCAACAAACTAATATATAGTCTAGTCAGCAAACTTGTAGCTAGTCGAGAAAAAAAACTAGTATATAGTCGAGTCAGTAAATTAGTTTTTAGTCCACACTATAGTTTAGACTACAAAAATCTAGTCTTTAGTCGGGACAATAATCTAGTCTTTAGTCGGGACAATAAACTAGTCTATAGTCGAGACAGTAAACTAGTCTATAGTCGAGACAATAAACTAGTTTATAGTCGAGACAATAAACTAGTCTATAGTCGAGACAATAAACTAGTCTATAGTCGAGACAGTAAACTAGTCTATAGTCGAGACAGTAAACTATCTATAGTCGAGACAGTAAACTAGTCTATAGTCTTGACAATAAACTAGTCTATAGTCTTGACAATAAACTAGTCTATAGTCGAGACAATAAACTAGTCTATAGTCGAGACAATAAACTAGTCTATAGTCGAGACAATAAACTAGTCTATAGTCGAGACAATAAACTAGTCTATAGTCGAGACAATAAACTAGTCTATAGTCGAGACAATAAACTAGTCTATAGTCGAGACAATAAACTAGTCTATAGTCGAGACAATAAACTAGTCTATAGTCGAGACAATAAACTAGTCTATAGTCGAGACAATAACTAGTCTATAGTCGAGACAATAAACTAGTCTATAGTCGAGACAATAAACTAGTAGCTAGTCGAGACAAAAACTAGTCTATAGTCGAGTCAATAAAAACTTAGTCTATAGTCGAGACTAAAACTAAACTAGACTTGTAGCTAGTCGATACAGTTAACCAATATTTTATTAGTGTGTGAAAAAATAAATGTGGCAACCCTTTTACCAACTTGCTACGGAACCGTGAATGTTATCCTGAGAGACACAAAAACACGTTTATATACATCCTTACACAACACAATCACACATATACTAAACACTTACCATCTTTTTTACACAATTTTGTTTTTACGATTTTGGCATTAAAATACACACACACTCTCACACAACTACAAAAAAAAAAAAAAAAAA
>PYHX02000041.1:0-31760 GCA_004302925.2 Cochliomyia hominivorax | reverse complement strand
TGAAACGATTTTAACTTTTGAATTTTCGATTTTATAAAATTCGATTTTTGAAAAGTGATCATGGATTAAGCCAGATTGCTCAAAACGCAGTATTTACCGAGTTATGAACGATTTTAACTTTGATTTTCGATTTTTTATAAAATTCGATTTTTGAAAAAGTGAATCATGGATTAGCTAGATTGCTCAAAACCAATATTACGGAGTTATGAACGATTTTTCTTTGAATTTCGATTTTTTATAAAACGTTTTTTGAAAAAGTGATCATGGATTAAGCTCAGATTGCTCAAAACGCAGTTTCCGAGTTATGAAGATTTTAACTTTGATTTTGAATTTTTATAAAATTCGAATTTTGAAAAAGTGATCATGGATTAAGCTCAGATTGCTCAAAAACTCAGATTGCAAATATTTACCGAGTTATGAACGATTTTAACTTTGATTTTCGATTTTTTATAAAAATTCGATTTTTGAAAAAGTGATCATGGATTAAGCTCAGATGCTCAAAAACGCAGTATTTACCGAGTTATGAACGATTTTAACTTTGAATTTCGATTTTTTATAAAAATTCGATTTTTGAAAAAAGTGATCATGGATTAAGCTCAGATTGCTCAAAACGCAATATTTACCGAGTTATGAACGATTTTAACTTTGAATTTCGATTTTTTATAAAAATTCGATTTTTGAAAAAGTGATCATGGATTAAGCTCAGATTGCTCAAAAACGCAATATTTACCGAGTTATGAACGATTTTAACTTTGAATTTCGATTTTTTATAAAAATTCGATTTTTGAAAAAGTGATCATGGATTAAGCTCAGATTGCTCAAAAACGCAATATTTACCGAGTTATGAACGATTTTAACTTTGAATTTCGATTTTTTATAAAAATTCGATTTTTGAAAAAAGTGATCATGGATTAAGCTCAGATTGCTCAAAAACGCAATATTTACCGAGTTATGAACGATTTTAACTTTGAATTTCGATTTTTTATAAAAATTCGATTTTTGAAAAAAGTGATCATGGATTAAGCTCAGATTGCTCAAAAACGCATATTTACCGAGTTATGAACGATTTTAACTTTGAATTTCGATTTTTTATAAAAATTCGATTTTTGAAAAAAGTGATCATGGATTAAGCTCAGATTGCTCAAAAACGCAATATTTACCGAGTTATGAACGATTTTAACTTTGAATTTCGATTTTTTATAAAAATTCGATTTTTGAAAAAGTGATCATGGATTAAGCTCAGATTGCTCAAAAACGCAATATTTACCGAGTTATGAACGATTTTAACTTTGAATTTCGATTTTTATAAAAATTCGATTTTGAAAAAGTGATCATGGATTAAGCTCAGATTGCTCAAAAACGCAATATTTACCGAGTTATGAACGATTTTAACTTTGAATTTCGATTTTTTATAAAAAATCGATTTTTGAAAAAAGTGATCATGGATTAAGCTCAGATTGCTCAAAAACGCAATATTTACCGAGTTATGAACGATTTTACTTTGAATTTCGATTTTTTATAAAAAATCGATTTTGAAAAAGTGATCATGATTAAGCTCAGATTGCTCAAAAACGCAATATTTACCGAGTTATGAACGATTTTAACTTTGAATTTCGATTTTTTATAAAAAATTCGATTTTTGAAAAAGTGATCATGGATTAAGCTCAGATTGCTCAAAAACGCAATATTTACCGAGTTATGAACGATTTTAACTTTGAATTTTCGATTTTTTATAAAAATTAGATTTTGAAAAAGTGATCATGGATTAAGCTCAGATTGCTCAAAAACGCAATATTTACCGAGTTATGAACGATTTTAACTTTGAATTTCGATTTTTATAAAATTCGAATTTTGAAAAAGTGATCATGGATTAAGCTCAGATTGCTCAAAAACCCAATATTTAACCGAGTTATGAACGATTTTAACTTTGAATTTCGATTTTTTATAAAAATTCGATTTTTGAAAAAGTGATCATGGATTAAGCTCAGATTGCTCAAAACGCAGTATTACCGAGTTATGAACGATTTTAACTTTGAATTTCGATTTTTTATAAAAATTCGAATTTTTGAAAAAAAGTGATCATGGATTAAGCTCAGATTGCTCAAAACGCAATATTTACCGAGTTATGAACGATTTTAACTTTGAATTTCGATTTTTTATAAAATTAGATTTCGAAAAAGTGATCATGATTAAGCTCAGATTGCTCAAAAACGCAATATTTACCCGAGTTATGAACGATTTAACTTTGAATTTCGATTTTTTATAAAAATTCGATTTTTGAAAAAGTGATCATGGATTAAGCTCAGATTGCTCAAAAACGCAATATTTACCGAGTTATGAACGATTTTAACTTTGAATTTCGATTTTTATAAAATAGATTTTTGAAAAAGTGATCATGGAATTAAGCTCAGATTGCTCAAAAACGCAATATTTACCGAGTTATGAACGATTTTAACTTTGAATTTCGATTTTTTATAAAAATTCGATTTTGAAAAAGTGATCATGGATTAAGCTCAGATTGCTCAAAAACGCAATATTTACCGAGTTATGAACGATTTTAACTTTGAATTTCGATTTTTTATAAAAATTCGATTTTGAAAAAAAGTGATCATGGATTAAGCTCAGATTGCTCAAAACGCAATATTTACCGAGTTATGAACGATTTTAACTTTGAATTTCGATTTTTTATAAAAATTCGATTTTGAAAAAAGTGATCATGGATTAAGCTCAGATTGCTCAAAAACGCAATATTTACCGAGTTATGAACGATTTTAACTTTGAATTTCGATTTTTATAAAAATTCGATTTTTGAAAAAAGTGATCATGGATTAAGCTCAGATTGCTCAAAACCGCAACATTACCGAGTTATGAACGATTTTTAACTTTGAATTTCGATTTTTTATAAAAATTCGATTTTTGAAAAAAAGTGATCATGGATTAAGCTTAGATTGCTCAAAACGCAATATTTACCGAGTTATGAACGATTTTAACTTTGATTTCGATTTTTTATAAAAAATTCGATTTTTGAAAAAGTGATCATGGATTAGCTCAGATTGCTCAAAAACGCAGTATTTACCGAGTTATGAACGATTTTAACTTTGAATTTCGATTTTTTATAAAAAATTCGATTTTTGAAAAAGTGATCATGGATTAAGCTCAGATTGCTCAAAAACGCAATATTTACCGAGTTATGAAACGATTTTAACTTTGAATTTCGATTTTTTATAAAAATTCGATTTTTGAAAAAGTGATCATGGATTAAGCTTAGAATGCTCAAAAACGCAATATTTACCGAGTTATGAACGATTTTAACTTTGAATTTCGATTTTTATAAAAATTCGATTTTTGAAAAAAGTGATCATGGATTAAGCTTCAGATTGCTCAAAAACGCAATATTTACCGAGTTATGAACGATTTTAACTTTGAATTTCGATTTTTTATAAAAATTCGATTTTTGAAAAAGTGATCATGGATTAAGCTCAGATTGCTCAAAAACGCAGTATTTACCGAGTTATGAACGATTTTAACTTTGAATTTCGATTTTTTATAAAAATTCGATTTTTGAAAAAGTGATCATGGATTAAGCTCAGATTGCTCAAAAACGCAATATTTACCGAGTTATGAACGATTTTAACTTTGAATTTCGATTTTTTATAAAAATTCGATTTTTGAAAAAAGTGATCATGGATTAAGCTCAGATTGCTCAAAAACGCAATAATTTACCGAGTTATGAACGATTTTAACTTTGAATTTCGATTTTTTATAAAAATTCGATTTTTGAAAAAGTGATCATGGATTAAGCTCAGATTGCTCAAAAACGCAATATTTACCGAGTTATGAACGATTTTAACTTTGAATTTCGATTTTTTATAAAAATTCGATTTTTGAAAAAAGTGATCATGGATTAAGCTCAGATTGCTCAAAAACGCAATATTACCGAGTTATGAACGATTTTAACTTTGAATTTCGATTTTTATAAAAATTCGATTTTGAAAAAGTGATCATGGATTAAGCTCAGATTGCTCAAAAACGCAATATTTACCGAGTTATGAACGATTTTAACTTTGAATTTCGATTTTTTATAAAATTCGATTCTTGAAAAAGTGATCATGGATTAAGCTCAGATTGCTCAAAAACGCAATATTTACCGAGTTATGAACGATTTTAACTTTGAATTTCGATTTTTTATAAAAATTCGATTTTTGAAAAAGTGATCATGGATTAAGCTCAGATTGCTCAAAACGCAATATTTACCGAGTTATGAACGATTTTAACTTTGAATTTCGATTTTTTATAAAATTCGAATTTTTGAAAAAAGTGATCATGGATTAAGCTTAGATTGCTCAAAAAACGCAATATTTACCGAGTTATGAACGATTTTAACTTTGAATTTCGATTTTTTATAAAAATTAGATTTTTGAAAAAGTGATCATGGATTAAGCTCAGATTGCTCAAAAACGCAATATTTACCGAGTTATGAACGATTTTAACTTTGAATTTCGATTTTTTATAAAAAATTCGATTTTTGAAAAAAGTGATCATGGATTAAGCTCAGATTGCTCAAAAACGCAATATTTACCGAGTTATGAACGATTTTAACTTTGAATTTCGATTTTTTATAAAAATTCGATTTTGAAAAAAGTGATCATGGATTAAGCTCAGATTGCTCAAAAACGCAATATTTACCGAGTTATGAACGATTTTAACTTTGAATTTCGATTTTTATAAAAATTAGATTTTTGAAAAAAGTGATCATGGATTAAGCTCAGATTGCTCAAAAACGCATATTTACCGAGTTATGAACGATTTTAACTTTGAATTTTCGATTTTTTATAAAAAATTAGATTTTTGAAAAAGTGATCATGGGATTAAGCTCAGATGCTCAAAACGCAGTATTACCGAGTTATGAACGATTTTAACTTTGAATTTCGATTTTTTATAAAAAATTCGATTTTTGAAAAAGTGATCATGGATTAAGCTTAGAATGCTCAAAAACGCAATATTTACCGAGTTATGAACGATTTTAACTTTGAATTTCGATTTTTTATAAAAATCGATTTTTGAAAAAAGTGATCATGGATTAAGCTTAGAATGCTCAAAAACGCAGTATTTACCGAGTTATGAACGATTTTAACTTTGAATTTCGATTTTTTATAAAAATTCGATTTTTGAAAAAGTGATCATGGATTAAGCTCAGATTGCTCAAAAACGCAATATTTACCGAGTTATGAACGATTTTAACTTTGAATTTCGATTTTTATAAAAATTCGATTTTTGAAAAAGTGATCATGGATTAAGCTCAGATTGCTCAAAAACGCAATATTTACCGAGTTATGAACGATTTTAACTTTGAATTTCGATTTTTTATAAAAATTCGATTTTGAAAAAGTGATCATGGATTAAGCTCAGATTGCTCAAAAACGCAGTATTTACCGAGTTATGAACGATTTTAACTTTGAATTTTCGATTTTTTATAAAAAATTCGATTTTTGAAAAAAGTGATCATGGATTAAGCTCAGATTGCTCAAAAACGCAATATTTACCGAGTTATGAACGATTTTAACTTTGAATTTCGATTTTTTATAAAAATTCGATTTTTGAAAAAGTGATCATGGATTAAGCTCAGATTGCTCAAAAACGCAATATTTACCGAGTTATGAACGATTTTAACTTTGAATTTCGATTTTTTATAAAAATTCGATTTTGAAAAAGTGATCATGGATTAAGCTCAGATTGCTCAAAAACGCAATATTTACCGAGTTATGAACGATTTTAACTTTGAATTTCGATTTTTATAAAAATTCGATTTTGAAAAAAGTGATCATGGATTAAGCTCAGATTGCTCAAAAACGCAATATTTACCGAGTTATGAACGATTTTAACTTTGAATTTCGATTTTTTATAAAAATTCGATTTTGAAAAAAGTGATCATGGATTAAGCTCAGATTGCTCAAAAACGCAATATTTACCGAGTTATGAACGATTTTAACTTTGAATTTCGATTTTTTATAAAAATTCGATTTTGAAAAAGTGATCATGGATTAAGCTCAGATTGCTCAAAAACGCAGTATTTACCGAGTTATGAACGATTTTAACTTTGAATTTCGATTTTTTATAAAAATTCGATTTTGAAAAAGTGATCATGGATTAAGCTCAGATTGCTCAAAAACGCAATATTTACCGAGTTATGAACGATTTTAACTTTGAATTTCGATTTTTTATAAAAATTCGATTTTTGAAAAAGTGATCATGGATTAAGCTCAGATTGCTCAAAAACGCAATATTTACCGAGTTATGAACGATTTTAACTTTGAATTTCGATTTTTTATAAAAATTCGATTTTGAAAAAGTGATCATGGATTAAGCTCAGATTGCTCAAAAACGCAATATTTACCGAGTTATGAACGATTTTAACTTTGAATTTCGATTTTTTATAAAAAATCGATTTTTGAAAAAGTGATCATGGATTAAGCTCAGATTGCTCAAAACGCAGTATTTACCGAGTTATGAACGATTTTAACTTTGAATTTCGATTTTTATAAAAATTCGATTTTTGAAAAAGTGATCATGGATTAAGCTCAGATTGCTCAAAAACGCAATATTTACCGAGTTATGAACGATTTTAACTTTGAATTTCGATTTTTTATAAAAATTCGATTTTGAAAAAAGTGATCATGGATTAAGCTCAGATTGCTCAAAAACGCAGTATTTACCGAGTTATGAACGATTTTTAACTTTGAATTTCGATTTTTTATAAAATTCGATTTTGAAAAAGTGATCATGGATTAAGCTCAGATTGCTCAAAAACGCAATATTTACCGAGTTATGAACGATTTTAACTTTGAATTTCGATTTTTTATAAAAATTCGATTTTTGAAAAGTGATCATGGATTAAGCTCAGATTGCTCAAAAACGCAATATTTACCGAGTTATGAACGATTTTAACTTTGAATTTCGATTTTTTATAAAAATTCGATTTTTGAAAAAGTGATCATGGATTAAGCTCAGATTGCTCAAAAACGCAGTATTTACCGAGTTATGAACGATTTTAACTTTGAATTTCGATTTTTTATAAAAATTCGATTTTTGAAAAAGTGATCATGGATTAAGCTCAGATTGCTCAAAAACGCAATATTTACCGAGTTATGAACGATTTTAACTTTGAATTTCGATTTTTTATAAAAATTCGATTTTTGAAAAAGTGATCATGGATTAAGCTCAGATTGCTCAAAAACGCAATATTTACCGAGTTATGAACGATTTTAACTTTGAATTTCGATTTTTTATAAAAAATTCGATTTTTGAAAAAGTGATCATGGATTAAGCTCAGATTGCTCAAAAACGCAATATTTACCGAGTTATGAACGATTTTAACTTTGAATTTCGATTTTTTATAAAAATTCGATTTTTGAAAAAGTGATCATGGATTAAGCTCAGATTGCTCAAAAACGCAATATTTACCGAGTTATGAACGATTTTAACTTTGAATTTCGATTTTTTATAAAAATTCGATTTTTGAAAAAGTGATCATGGATTAAGCTCAGATTGCTCAAAAACGCAGTATTACCGAGTTATGAACGATTTTAACTTTGAATTTCGATTTTTATAAAAATTCGATTTTTGAAAAAAGTGATCATGGATTAAGCTCAGATTGCTCAAAAACGCAATATTTACCGAGTTATGAACGATTTTAACTTTGAATTTCGATTTTTTATAAAAATTCGATTTTTGAAAAAAGTGATCATGGATTAAGCTCAGATTGCTCAAAAACGCAATATTTACCGAGTTATGAACGATTTTAACTTTGAATTTCGATTTTTTATAAAAATTCGATTTTTGAAAAAGTGATCATGGATTAAGCTCAGATTGCTCAAAAACGCAATATTTACCGAGTTATGAACGATTTTAACTTTGAATTTCGATTTTTTATAAAAATTCGATTTTTGAAAAAGTGATCATGGATTAAGCTCAGATTGCTCAAAAACGCAATATTTACCGAGTTATGAACGATTTTAACTTTGAATTTCGATTTTTTATAAAAATTCGATTTTTGAAAAAGTGATCATGGATTAAGCTCAGATTGCTCAAAAACGCAATATTTACCGAGTTATGAACGATTTTAACTTTGAATTTCGATTTTTTATAAAAATTCGATTTTTGAAAAAGTGATCATGGATTAAGCTCAGATTGCTCAAAAACGCAATATTTACCGAGTTATGAACGATTTTAACTTTGAATTTCGATTTTTTATAAAAATCGATTTTGAAAAAGTGATCATGGATTAAGCTCAGATTGCTCAAAAACGCAATATTTACCGAGTTATGAACGATTTTAACTTTGAATTTCGATTTTTTATAAAAATTCGATTTTTGAAAAAGTGATCATGGATTAAGCTCAGATTGCTCAAAAACGCAATATTTACCGAGTTATGAACGATTTTAACTTTGAATTTCGATTTTTTATAAAAATTCGATTTTTGAAAAAGTGATCATGGATTAAGCTCAGATTGCTCAAAAACGCAATATTTACCGAGTTATGAACGATTTTAACTTTGAATTTCGATTTTTTATAAAAATTCGATTTTTGAAAAAGTGATCATGGATTAAGCTCAGATTGCTCAAAAACGCAATATTTACCGAGTTATGAACGATTTTAACTTTGAATTTCGATTTTTTATAAAAAATTCGATTTTTGAAAAAGTGATCATGGATTAAGCTCAGATTGCTCAAAAACGCAATATTTACCGAGTTATGAACGATTTTAACTTTGAATTTCGATTTTTTATAAAAATTCGATTTTTGAAAAAGTGATCATGGATTAAGCTCAGATTGCTCAAAAACGCAATATTTACCGAGTTATGAACGATTTTAACTTTGAATTTCGATTTTTTATAAAAATTCGATTTTTGAAAAAGTGATCATGGATTAAGCTCAGATTGCTCAAAAACGCAATATTTACCGAGTTATGAACGATTTTAACTTTGAATTTCGATTTTTTATAAAAATTCGATTTTTGAAAAAGTGATCATGGATTAAGCTCAGATTGCTCAAAAACGCAATATTTACCGAGTTATGAACGATTTTAACTTTGAATTTCGATTTTTTATAAAAATTCGATTTTTGAAAAAGTGATCATGGATTAAGCTCAGATTGCTCAAAAACGCAATATTTACCGAGTTATGAACGATTTTAACTTTGAATTTCGATTTTTTATAAAAATTCGATTTTTGAAAAAGTGATCATGGATTAAGCTCAGATTGCTCAAAAACGCAATATTTACCGAGTTATGAACGATTTTAACTTTGAATTTCGATTTTTTATAAAAAATTCGATTTTTGAAAAAGTGATCATGGATTAAGCTCAGATTGCTCAAAAACGCAATATTTACCGAGTTATGAACGATTTTAACTTTGAATTTCGATTTTTTATAAAAATTCGATTTTTGAAAAAGTGATCATGGATTAAGCTCAGATTGCTCAAAAACGCAATATTTACCGAGTTATGAACGATTTTAACTTTGAATTTCGATTTTTTATAAAAATTCGATTTTTGAAAAAGTGATCATGGATTAAGCTCAGATTGCTCAAAAACGCAATATTTACCGAGTTATGAACGATTTTAACTTTGAATTTCGATTTTTTATAAAAATTCGATTTTTGAAAAAGTGATCATGGATTAAGCTCAGATTGCTCAAAAACGCAGTATTTACCGAGTTATGAACGATTTTAACTTTGAATTTCGATTTTTTATAAAAATTCGATTTTTGAAAAAGTGATCATGGATTAAGCTCAGATTGCTCAAAAACGCAATATTTACCGAGTTATGAACGATTTTAACTTTGAATTTCGATTTTTATAAAAATTCGATTTTGAAAAAGTGATCATGGATTAAGCTCAGATTGCTCAAAAACGCAATATTTACCGAGTTATGAACGATTTTAACTTTGAATTTCGATTTTTTATAAAAATTCGATTTTTGAAAAAGTGATCATGGATTAAGCTCAGATTGCTCAAAAACGCAATATTTACCGAGTTATGAACGATTTTAACTTTGAATTTCGATTTTTTATAAAAATTCGATTTTTGAAAAAAGTGATCATGGATTAAGCTCAGATTGCTCAAAAACGCAATATTTACCGAGTTATGAACGATTTTAACTTTGAATTTCGATTTTTTATAAAAATTCGATTTTGAAAAAGTGATCATGGATTAAGCTCAGATTGCTCAAAAACGCAATATTTACCGAGTTATGAACGATTTTAACTTTGAATTTCGATTTTTTATAAAAATTCGATTTTTGAAAAAGTGATCATGGATTAAGCTCAGATTGCTCAAAAACGCAATATTTACCGAGTTATGAACGATTTTAACTTTGAATTTCGATTTTTTATAAAAATTCGATTTTGAAAAAGTGATCATGGATTAAGCTCAGATTGCTCAAAAACGCAATATTTACCGAGTTATGAACGATTTTAACTTTGAATTTCGATTTTTTATAAAAATTCGATTTTTGAAAAAAGTGATCATGGATTAAGCTCAGATTGCTCAAAAAACGCAATATTTACCGAGTTATGAACGATTTTAACTTTGAATTTCGATTTTTTATAAAAATTCGATTTTGAAAAAGTGATCATGGATTAAGCTCAGATTGCTCAAAAACGCAATATTTACCGAGTTATGAACGATTTTAACTTTGAATTTCGATTTTTTATAAAAATTCGATTTTGAAAAAGTGATCATGGATTAAGCTCAGATTGCTCAAAAACGCAATATTTACCGAGTTATGAACGATTTTAACTTTGAATTTCGATTTTTTATAAAAATTCGATTTTTGAAAAAGTGATCATGGATTAAGCTCAGATTGCTCAAAAACGCAATATTTACCGAGTTATGAACGATTTTAACTTTGAATTTCGATTTTTTATAAAAATTCGATTTTTGAAAAAAGTGATCATGGATTAAGCTCAGATTGCTCAAAAACGCAATATTTACCGAGTTATGAACGATTTTAACTTTGAATTTCGATTTTTTATAAAAATTCGATTTTTGAAAAAAGTGATCATGGATTAAGCTCAGATTGCTCAAAAACGCAATATTTACCGAGTTATGAACGATTTTAACTTTGAATTTCGATTTTTTATAAAAATTCGATTTTTGAAAAAGTGATCATGGATTAAGCTCAGATTGCTCAAAAACGCAATATTTACCGAGTTATGAACGATTTTAACTTTGAATTTCGATTTTTTATAAAAATTCGATTTTTGAAAAAGTGATCATGGATTAAGCTCAGATTGCTCAAAAACGCAATATTTACCGAGTTATGAACGATTTTAACTTTGAATTTCGATTTTTTATAAAAATTCGATTTTTGAAAAAGTGATCATGGATTAAGCTCAGATTGCTCAAAAACGCAATATTTACCGAGTTATGAACGATTTTAACTTTGAATTTCGATTTTTATAAAAATTCGATTTTTGAAAAAGTGATCATGGATTAAGCTCAGATTGCTCAAAAACGCAATATTTACCGAGTTATGAACGATTTTAACTTTGAATTTCGATTTTTTATAAAAATTCGATTTTGAAAAAGTGATCATGGATTAAGCTCAGATTGCTCAAAAACGCAATATTTACCGAGTTATGAACGATTTTAACTTTGAATTTCGATTTTTTATAAAAATTCGATTTTTGAAAAAGTGATCATGGATTAAGCTCAGATTGCTCAAAAACGCAATATTTACCGAGTTATGAACGATTTTAACTTTGAATTTCGATTTTTTATAAAAATTCGATTTTTGAAAAAGTGATCATGGATTAAGCTCAGATTGCTCAAAAACGCAATATTTACCGAGTTATGAACGATTTTAACTTTGAATTTCGATTTTTTATAAAAATTCGATTTTTGAAAAAGTGATCATGGATTAAGCTCAGATTGCTCAAAAACGCAATATTTACCGAGTTATGAACGATTTTAACTTTGAATTTCGATTTTTTATAAAAATTCGATTTTTGAAAAAGTGATCATGGATTAAGCTCAGATTGCTCAAAAACGCAATATTTACCGAGTTATGAACGATTTTAACTTTGAATTTCGATTTTTTATAAAAATTCGATTTTTGAAAAAGTGATCATGGATTAAGCTCAGATTGCTCAAAAACGCAATATTTACCGAGTTATGAACGATTTTAACTTTGAATTTCGATTTTTTATAAAAATTCGATTTTTGAAAAAGTGATCATGGATTAAGCTCAGATTGCTCAAAAACGCAATATTTACCGAGTTATGAACGATTTTAACTTTGAATTTCGATTTTTTATAAAAATTCGATTTTTGAAAAAGTGATCATGGATTAAGCTCAGATTGCTCAAAAACGCAATATTTACCGAGTTATGAACGATTTTAACTTTGAATTTCGATTTTTTATAAAAATTCGATTTTTGAAAAAAGTGATCATGGATTAAGCTCAGATTGCTCAAAAACGCAATATTTACCGAGTTATGAACGATTTTAACTTTGAATTTCGATTTTTTATAAAAATTCGATTTTTGAAAAAGTGATCATGGATTAAGCTCAGATTGCTCAAAAACGCAATATTTACCGAGTTATGAACGATTTTAACTTTGAATTTCGATTTTTTATAAAAATTCGATTTTTGAAAAAGTGATCATGGATTAAGCTCAGATTGCTCAAAAACGCAATATTTACCGAGTTATGAACGATTTTAACTTTGAATTTCGATTTTTTATAAAAATTCGATTTTTGAAAAAAGTGATCATGGATTAAGCTCAGATTGCTCAAAAACGCAATATTTACCGAGTTATGAACGATTTTAACTTTGAATTTCGATTTTTTATAAAAATTCGATTTTTGAAAAAGTGATCATGGATTAAGCTCAGATTGCTCAAAAACGCAATATTTACCGAGTTATGAACGATTTTAACTTTGAATTTCGATTTTTTATAAAAATTCGATTTTTGAAAAAAGTGATCATGGATTAAGCTCAGATTGCTCAAAAACGCAATATTTACCGAGTTATGAACGATTTTAACTTTGAATTTCGATTTTTTATAAAAATTCGATTTTTGAAAAAAGTGATCATGGATTAAGCTCAGATTGCTCAAAAACGCAATATTTACCGAGTTATGAACGATTTTAACTTTGAATTTCGATTTTTTATAAAAATTCGATTTTGAAAAAGTGATCATGGATTAAGCTCAGATTGCTCAAAAACGCAATATTTACCGAGTTATGAACGATTTTAACTTTGAATTTCGATTTTTTATAAAAATTCGATTTTTGAAAAAGTGATCATGGATTAAGCTCAGATTGCTCAAAAACGCAATATTTACCGAGTTATGAACGATTTTAACTTTGAATTTCGATTTTTTATAAAAATTCGATTTTTGAAAAAGTGATCATGGATTAAGCTCAGATTGCTCAAAAACGCAATATTTACCGAGTTATGAACGATTTTAACTTTGAATTTCGATTTTTTATAAAAATTCGATTTTGAAAAAGTGATCATGGATTAAGCTCAGATTGCTCAAAAACGCAGTATTTACCGAGTTATGAACGATTTTAACTTTGAATTTCGATTTTTTATAAAAATTCGATTTTTGAAAAAGTGATCATGGATTAAGCTCAGATTGCTCAAAAACGCAATATTTACCGAGTTATGAACGATTTTAACTTTGAATTTCGATTTTTTATAAAAATTCGATTTTTGAAAAAGTGATCATGGATTAAGCTCAGATTGCTCAAAAACGCAATATTTACCGAGTTATGAACGATTTTAACTTTGAATTTCGATTTTTTATAAAAATTCGATTTTTGAAAAAGTGATCATGGATTAAGCTCAGATTGCTCAAAAACGCAATATTTACCGAGTTATGAACGATTTTAACTTTGAATTTCGATTTTTTATAAAAATTCGATTTTTGAAAAAGTGATCATGGATTAAGCTCAGATTGCTCAAAAACGCAATATTTACCGAGTTATGAACGATTTTAACTTTGAATTTCGATTTTTTATAAAAATTCGATTTTTGAAAAAGTGATCATGGATTAAGCTCAGATTGCTCAAAAACGCAATATTTACCGAGTTATGAACGATTTTAACTTTGAATTTCGATTTTTTATAAAAATTCGATTTTTGAAAAAGTGATCATGGATTAAGCTCAGATTGCTCAAAAACGCAATATTTACCGAGTTATGAACGATTTTAACTTTGAATTTCGATTTTTTATAAAAATTCGATTTTTGAAAAAGTGATCATGGATTAAGCTCAGATTGCTCAAAAACGCAGTATTTACCGAGTTATGAACGATTTTAACTTTGAATTTCGATTTTTTATAAAAATTCGATTTTTGAAAAAGTGATCATGGATTAAGCTCAGATTGCTCAAAAACGCAATATTTACCGAGTTATGAACGATTTTAACTTTGAATTTCGATTTTTTATAAAAATTCGATTTTTGAAAAAGTGATCATGGATTAAGCTCAGATTGCTCAAAAACGCAGTATTTACCGAGTTATGAACGATTTTAACTTTGAATTTCGATTTTTTATAAAAATTCGATTTTTGAAAAAGTGATCATGGATTAAGCTCAGATTGCTCAAAAACGCAATATTTACCGAGTTATGAACGATTTTAACTTTGAATTTCGATTTTTTATAAAAATTCGATTTTTGAAAAAGTGATCATGGATTAAGCTCAGATTGCTCAAAAACGCAATATTTACCGAGTTATGAACGATTTTAACTTTGAATTTCGATTTTTTATAAAAATTCGATTTTTGAAAAAGTGATCATGGATTAAGCTCAGATTGCTCAAAAACGCAATATTTACCGAGTTATGAACGATTTTAACTTTGAATTTCGATTTTTTATAAAAATTCGATTTTTGAAAAAGTGATCATGGATTAAGCTCAGATTGCTCAAAAACGCAATATTTACCGAGTTATGAACGATTTTAACTTTGAATTTCGATTTTTTATAAAAATTCGATTTTTGAAAAAGTGATCATGGATTAAGCTCAGATTGCTCAAAAACGCAATATTTACCGAGTTATGAACGATTTTAACTTTGAATTTCGATTTTTTATAAAAATTCGATTTTTGAAAAAGTGATCATGGATTAAGCTCAGATTGCTCAAAAACGCAATATTTACCGAGTTATGAACGATTTTAACTTTGAATTTCGATTTTTTATAAAAATTCGATTTTTGAAAAAGTGATCATGGATTAAGCTCAGATTGCTCAAAAACGCAATATTTACCGAGTTATGAACGATTTTAACTTTGAATTTCGATTTTTTATAAAAATTCGATTTTTGAAAAAGTGATCATGGATTAAGCTCAGATTGCTCAAAAACGCAATATTTACCGAGTTATGAACGATTTTAACTTTGAATTTCGATTTTTTATAAAAATTCGATTTTTGAAAAAGTGATCATGGATTAAGCTCAGATTGCTCAAAAACGCAATATTTACCGAGTTATGAACGATTTTAACTTTGAATTTCGATTTTTTATAAAAATTCGATTTTTGAAAAAGTGATCATGGATTAAGCTCAGATTGCTCAAAAACGCAATATTTACCGAGTTATGAACGATTTTAACTTTGAATTTCGATTTTTTATAAAAATTCGATTTTTGAAAAAGTGATCATGGATTAAGCTCAGATTGCTCAAAAACGCAATATTTACCGAGTTATGAACGATTTTAACTTTGAATTTCGATTTTTTATAAAAATTCGATTTTTGAAAAAGTGATCATGGATTAAGCTCAGATTGCTCAAAAACGCAATATTTACCGAGTTATGAACGATTTTAACTTTGAATTTCGATTTTTTATAAAAATTCGATTTTTGAAAAAGTGATCATGGATTAAGCTCAGATTGCTCAAAAACGCAATATTTACCGAGTTATGAACGATTTTAACTTTGAATTTCGATTTTTTATAAAAATTCGATTTTTGAAAAAGTGATCATGGATTAAGCTCAGATTGCTCAAAAACGCAATATTTACCGAGTTATGAACGATTTTAACTTTGAATTTCGATTTTTTATAAAAATTCGATTTTTGAAAAAGTGATCATGGATTAAGCTCAGATTGCTCAAAAACGCAATATTTACCGAGTTATGAACGATTTTAACTTTGAATTTCGATTTTTTATAAAAATTCGATTTTTGAAAAAGTGATCATGGATTAAGCTCAGATTGCTCAAAAACGCAATATTTACCGAGTTATGAACGATTTTAACTTTGAATTTCGATTTTTTATAAAAATTCGATTTTTGAAAAAGTGATCATGGATTAAGCTCAGATTGCTCAAAAACGCAATATTTACCGAGTTATGAACGATTTTAACTTTGAATTTCGATTTTTTATAAAAATTCGATTTTTGAAAAAGTGATCATGGATTAAGCTCAGATTGCTCAAAAACGCAATATTTACCGAGTTATGAACGATTTTAACTTTGAATTTCGATTTTTTATAAAAATTCGATTTTTGAAAAAGTGATCATGGATTAAGCTCAGATTGCTCAAAAACGCAATATTTACCGAGTTATGAACGATTTTAACTTTGAATTTCGATTTTTTATAAAAATTCGATTTTTGAAAAAGTGATCATGGATTAAGCTCAGATTGCTCAAAAACGCAATATTTACCGAGTTATGAACGATTTTAACTTTGAATTTCGATTTTTTATAAAAATTCGATTTTTGAAAAAAGTGATCATGGATTAAGCTCAGATTGCTCAAAAACGCAATATTTACCGAGTTATGAACGATTTTAACTTTGAATTTCGATTTTTTATAAAAATTCGATTTTTGAAAAAGTGATCATGGATTAAGCTCAGATTGCTCAAAAACGCAATATTTACCGAGTTATGAACGATTTTAACTTTGAATTTCGATTTTTTATAAAAATTCGATTTTTGAAAAAGTGATCATGGATTAAGCTCAGATTGCTCAAAAACGCAATATTTACCGAGTTATGAACGATTTTAACTTTGAATTTCGATTTTTTATAAAAATTCGATTTTTGAAAAAGTGATCATGGATTAAGCTCAGATTGCTCAAAAACGCAATATTTACCGAGTTATGAACGATTTTAACTTTGAATTTCGATTTTTTATAAAAATTCGATTTTTGAAAAAGTGATCATGGATTAAGCTCAGATTGCTCAAAAACGCAATATTTACCGAGTTATGAACGATTTTAACTTTGAATTTCGATTTTTTATAAAAATTCGATTTTTGAAAAAGTGATCATGGATTAAGCTCAGATTGCTCAAAAACGCAATATTTACCGAGTTATGAACGATTTTAACTTTGAATTTCGATTTTTTATAAAAATTCGATTTTGAAAAAGTGATCATGGATTAAGCTCAGATTGCTCAAAAACGCAATATTTACCGAGTTATGAACGATTTTAACTTTGAATTTCGATTTTTTATAAAAATTCGATTTTTGAAAAAAGTGATCATGGATTAAGCTCAGATTGCTCAAAAACGCAATATTTACCGAGTTATGAACGATTTTAACTTTGAATTTCGATTTTTTATAAAAATTCGATTTTTGAAAAAGTGATCATGGATTAAGCTCAGATTGCTCAAAAACGCAATATTTACCGAGTTATGAACGATTTTAACTTTGAATTTCGATTTTTTATAAAAATTCGATTTTTGAAAAAGTGATCATGGATTAAGCTCAGATTGCTCAAAAACGCAATATTTACCGAGTTATGAACGATTTTAACTTTGAATTTCGATTTTTTATAAAAATTCGATTTTTGAAAAAAGTGATCATGGATTAAGCTCAGATTGCTCAAAAACGCAATATTTACCGAGTTATGAACGATTTTAACTTTGAATTTCGATTTTTTATAAAAATTCGATTTTGAAAAAGTGATCATGGATTAAGCTCAGATTGCTCAAAAACGCAATATTTACCGAGTTATGAACGATTTTAACTTTGAATTTCGATTTTTTATAAAAATTCGATTTTTGAAAAAGTGATCATGGATTAAGCTCAGATTGCTCAAAAACGCAATATTTACCGAGTTATGAACGATTTTAACTTTGAATTTCGATTTTTTATAAAAATTCGATTTTTGAAAAAGTGATCATGGATTAAGCTCAGATTGCTCAAAAACGCAATATTTACCGAGTTATGAACGATTTTAACTTTGAATTTCGATTTTTTATAAAAATTCGATTTTTGAAAAAGTGATCATGGATTAAGCTCAGATTGCTCAAAAACGCAATATTTACCGAGTTATGAACGATTTTAACTTTGAATTTCGATTTTTTATAAAAATTCGATTTTTGAAAAAAGTGATCATGGATTAAGCTCAGATTGCTCAAAAACGCAATATTTACCGAGTTATGAACGATTTTAACTTTGAATTTCGATTTTTTATAAAAATTCGATTTTTGAAAAAGTGATCATGGATTAAGCTCAGATTGCTCAAAAACGCAATATTTACCGAGTTATGAACGATTTTAACTTTGAATTTCGATTTTTTATAAAAATTCGATTTTTGAAAAAGTGATCATGGATTAAGCTCAGATTGCTCAAAAACGCAATATTTACCGAGTTATGAACGATTTTAACTTTGAATTTCGATTTTTTATAAAAATTCGATTTTGAAAAAGTGATCATGGATTAAGCTCAGATTGCTCAAAAACGCAATATTTACCGAGTTATGAACGATTTTAACTTTGAATTTCGATTTTTTATAAAAATTCGATTTTTGAAAAAAGTGATCATGGATTAAGCTCAGATTGCTCAAAAACGCAATATTTACCGAGTTATGAACGATTTTAACTTTGAATTTCGATTTTTTATAAAAATTCGATTTTGAAAAAGTGATCATGGATTAAGCTCAGATTGCTCAAAAACGCAATATTTACCGAGTTATGAACGATTTTAACTTTGAATTTCGATTTTTTATAAAAATTCGATTTTTGAAAAAGTGATCATGGATTAAGCTCAGATTGCTCAAAAACGCAATATTTACCGAGTTATGAACGATTTTAACTTTGAATTTCGATTTTTTATAAAAATTCGATTTTTGAAAAAGTGATCATGGATTAAGCTCAGATTGCTCAAAAACGCAATATTTACCGAGTTATGAACGATTTTAACTTTGAATTTCGATTTTTTATAAAAATTCGATTTTTGAAAAAGTGATCATGGATTAAGCTCAGATTGCTCAAAAACGCAGTATTTACCGAGTTATGAACGATTTTAACTTTGAATTTCGATTTTTTATAAAAATTCGATTTTTGAAAAAGTGATCATGGATTAAGCTCAGATTGCTCAAAAACGCAGTATTTACCGAGTTATGAACGATTTTAACTTTGAATTTCGATTTTTTATAAAAATTCGATTTTTGAAAAAGTGATCATGGATTAAGCTCAGATTGCTCAAAAACGCAATATTTACCGAGTTATGAACGATTTTAACTTTGAATTTCGATTTTTTATAAAAATTCGATTTTTGAAAAAAGTGATCATGGATTAAGCTCAGATTGCTCAAAAACGCAATATTTACCGAGTTATGAACGATTTTAACTTTGAATTTCGATTTTTTATAAAAATTCGATTTTTGAAAAAGTGATCATGGATTAAGCTCAGATTGCTCAAAAACGCAATATTTACCGAGTTATGAACGATTTTAACTTTGAATTTCGATTTTTTATAAAAATTCGATTTTTGAAAAAGTGATCATGGATTAAGCTCAGATTGCTCAAAAACGCAATATTTACCGAGTTATGAACGATTTTAACTTTGAATTTCGATTTTTTATAAAAATTCGATTTTTGAAAAAGTGATCATGGATTAAGCTCAGATTGCTCAAAAACGCAGTATTTACCGAGTTATGAACGATTTTAACTTTGAATTTCGATTTTTTATAAAAATTCGATTTTTGAAAAAGTGATCATGGATTAAGCTCAGATTGCTCAAAAACGCAATATTTACCGAGTTATGAACGATTTTAACTTTGAATTTCGATTTTTTATAAAAATTCGATTTTTGAAAAAGTGATCATGGATTAAGCTCAGATTGCTCAAAAACGCAATATTTACCGAGTTATGAACGATTTTAACTTTGAATTTCGATTTTTTATAAAAATTCGATTTTTGAAAAAAGTGATCATGGATTAAGCTCAGATTGCTCAAAAACGCAATATTTACCGAGTTATGAACGATTTTAACTTTGAATTTCGATTTTTTATAAAAATTCGATTTTTGAAAAAAGTGATCATGGATTAAGCTCAGATTGCTCAAAAACGCAATATTTACCGAGTTATGAACGATTTTAACTTTGAATTTCGATTTTTTATAAAAATTCGATTTTTGAAAAAAGTGATCATGGATTAAGCTCAGATTGCTCAAAAACGCAGTATTTACCGAGTTATGAACGATTTTAACTTTGAATTTCGATTTTTTATAAAAATTCGATTTTTGAAAAAGTGATCATGGATTAAGCTCAGATTGCTCAAAAACGCAATATTTACCGAGTTATGAACGATTTTAACTTTGAATTTCGATTTTTTATAAAAATTCGATTTTTGAAAAAAGTGATCATGGATTAAGCTCAGATTGCTCAAAAACGCAATATTTACCGAGTTATGAACGATTTTAACTTTGAATTTCGATTTTTTATAAAAATTCGATTTTTGAAAAAAGTGATCATGGATTAAGCTCAGATTGCTCAAAAACGCAATATTTACCGAGTTATGAACGATTTTAACTTTGAATTTCGATTTTTTATAAAAATTCGATTTTTGAAAAAAGTGATCATGGATTAAGCTCAGATTGCTCAAAAACGCAGTATTTACCGAGTTATGAACGATTTTAACTTTGAATTTCGATTTTTTATAAAAATTCGATTTTGAAAAAGTGATCATGGATTAAGCTCAGATTGCTCAAAAACGCAATATTTACCGAGTTATGAACGATTTTAACTTTGAATTTCGATTTTTTATAAAAATTCGATTTTTGAAAAAAGTGATCATGGATTAAGCTCAGATTGCTCAAAAACGCAGTATTTACCGAGTTATGAACGATTTTAACTTTGAATTTCGATTTTTTATAAAAATTCGATTTTGAAAAAGTGATCATGGATTAAGCTCAGATTGCTCAAAAACGCAATATTTACCGAGTTATGAACGATTTTAACTTTGAATTTCGATTTTTTATAAAAATTCGATTTTTGAAAAAAGTGATCATGGATTAAGCTCAGATTGCTCAAAAACGCAATATTTACCGAGTTATGAACGATTTTAACTTTGAATTTCGATTTTTTATAAAAATTCGATTTTTGAAAAAAGTGATCATGGATTAAGCTCAGATTGCTCAAAAACGCAATATTTACCGAGTTATGAACGATTTTAACTTTGAATTTCGATTTTTTATAAAAATTCGATTTTTGAAAAAAGTGATCATGGATTAAGCTCAGATTGCTCAAAAACGCAGTATTTACCGAGTTATGAACGATTTTAACTTTGAATTTCGATTTTTTATAAAAATTCGATTTTTGAAAAAGTGATCATGGATTAAGCTCAGATTGCTCAAAAACGCAATATTTACCGAGTTATGAACGATTTTAACTTTGAATTTCGATTTTTTATAAAAATTCGATTTTTGAAAAAGTGATCATGGATTAAGCTCAGATTGCTCAAAAACGCAGTATTTACCGAGTTATGAACGATTTTAACTTTGAATTTCGATTTTTTATAAAAATTCGATTTTTGAAAAAGTGATCATGGATTAAGCTCAGATTGCTCAAAAACGCAATATTTACCGAGTTATGAACGATTTTAACTTTGAATTTCGATTTTTTATAAAAATTCGATTTTTGAAAAAGTGATCATGGATTAAGCTCAGATTGCTCAAAAACGCAATATTTACCGAGTTATGAACGATTTTAACTTTGAATTTCGATTTTTTATAAAAATTCGATTTTTGAAAAAAGTGATCATGGATTAAGCTCAGATTGCTCAAAAACGCAATATTTACCGAGTTATGAACGATTTTAACTTTGAATTTCGATTTTTTATAAAAATTCGATTTTTGAAAAAGTGATCATGGATTAAGCTCAGATTGCTCAAAAACGCAATATTTACCGAGTTATGAACGATTTTAACTTTGAATTTCGATTTTTTATAAAAATTCGATTTTTGAAAAAAGTGATCATGGATTAAGCTCAGATTGCTCAAAAACGCAATATTTACCGAGTTATGAACGATTTTAACTTTGAATTTCGATTTTTTATAAAAATTCGATTTTTGAAAAAGTGATCATGGATTAAGCTCAGATTGCTCAAAAACGCAGTATTTACCGAGTTATGAACGATTTTAACTTTGAATTTCGATTTTTTATAAAAATTCGATTTTTGAAAAAAGTGATCATGGATTAAGCTCAGATTGCTCAAAAACGCAGTATTTACCGAGTTATGAACGATTTTAACTTTGAATTTCGATTTTTTATAAAAATTCGATTTTTGAAAAAAGTGATCATGGATTAAGCTCAGATTGCTCAAAAACGCAATATTTACCGAGTTATGAACGATTTTAACTTTGAATTTCGATTTTTTATAAAAATTCGATTTTTGAAAAAGTGATCATGGATTAAGCTCAGATTGCTCAAAAACGCAATATTTACCGAGTTATGAACGATTTTAACTTTGAATTTCGATTTTTTATAAAAATTCGATTTTTGAAAAAAGTGATCATGGATTAAGCTCAGATTGCTCAAAAACGCAATATTTACCGAGTTATGAACGATTTTAACTTTGAATTTCGATTTTTTATAAAAATTCGATTTTTGAAAAAGTGATCATGGATTAAGCTCAGATTGCTCAAAAACGCAGTATTTACCGAGTTATGAACGATTTTAACTTTGAATTTCGATTTTTTATAAAAATTCGATTTTTGAAAAAAGTGATCATGGATTAAGCTCAGATTGCTCAAAAACGCAATATTTACCGAGTTATGAACGATTTTAACTTTGAATTTCGATTTTTTATAAAAATTCGATTTTTGAAAAAAGTGATCATGGATTAAGCTCAGATTGCTCAAAAACGCAATATTTACCGAGTTATGAACGATTTTAACTTTGAATTTCGATTTTTTATAAAAATTCGATTTTTGAAAAAAGTGATCATGGATTAAGCTCAGATTGCTCAAAAACGCAATATTTACCGAGTTATGAACGATTTTAACTTTGAATTTCGATTTTTTATAAAAATTCGATTTTTGAAAAAAGTGATCATGGATTAAGCTCAGATTGCTCAAAAACGCAATATTTACCGAGTTATGAACGATTTTAACTTTGAATTTCGATTTTTTATAAAAATTCGATTTTGAAAAAGTGATCATGGATTAAGCTCAGATTGCTCAAAAACGCAGTATTTACCGAGTTATGAACGATTTTAACTTTGAATTTCGATTTTTTATAAAAATTCGATTTTTGAAAAAAGTGATCATGGATTAAGCTCAGATTGCTCAAAAACGCAATATTTACCGAGTTATGAACGATTTTAACTTTGAATTTCGATTTTTTATAAAAATTCGATTTTTGAAAAAGTGATCATGGATTAAGCTCAGATTGCTCAAAAACGCAATATTTACCGAGTTATGAACGATTTTAACTTTGAATTTCGATTTTTTATAAAAATTCGATTTTTGAAAAAGTGATCATGGATTAAGCTCAGATTGCTCAAAAACGCAGTATTTACCGAGTTATGAACGATTTTAACTTTGAATTTCGATTTTTTATAAAAATTCGATTTTTGAAAAAAGTGATCATGGATTAAGCTCAGATTGCTCAAAAACGCAATATTTACCGAGTTATGAACGATTTTAACTTTGAATTTCGATTTTTTATAAAAATTCGATTTTTGAAAAAGTGATCATGGATTAAGCTCAGATTGCTCAAAAACGCAGTATTTACCGAGTTATGAACGATTTTAACTTTGAATTTCGATTTTTTATAAAAATTCGATTTTTGAAAAAAGTGATCATGGATTAAGCTCAGATTGCTCAAAAACGCAATATTTACCGAGTTATGAACGATTTTAACTTTGAATTTCGATTTTTTATAAAAATTCGATTTTTGAAAAAGTGATCATGGATTAAGCTCAGATTGCTCAAAAACGCAATATTTACCGAGTTATGAACGATTTTAACTTTGAATTTCGATTTTTTATAAAAATTCGATTTTTGAAAAAGTGATCATGGATTAAGCTCAGATTGCTCAAAAACGCAGTATTTACCGAGTTATGAACGATTTTAACTTTGAATTTCGATTTTTTATAAAAATTCGATTTTTGAAAAAAGTGATCATGGATTAAGCTCAGATTGCTCAAAAACGCAATATTTACCGAGTTATGAACGATTTTAACTTTGAATTTCGATTTTTTATAAAAATTCGATTTTTGAAAAAAGTGATCATGGATTAAGCTCAGATTGCTCAAAAACGCAATATTTACCGAGTTATGAACGATTTTAACTTTGAATTTCGATTTTTTATAAAAATTCGATTTTTGAAAAAAGTGATCATGGATTAAGCTCAGATTGCTCAAAAACGCAATATTTACCGAGTTATGAACGATTTTAACTTTGAATTTCGATTTTTTATAAAAATTCGATTTTGAAAAAGTGATCATGGATTAAGCTCAGATTGCTCAAAAACGCAGTATTTACCGAGTTATGAACGATTTTAACTTTGAATTTCGATTTTTTATAAAAATTCGATTTTTGAAAAAAGTGATCATGGATTAAGCTCAGATTGCTCAAAAACGCAATATTTACCGAGTTATGAACGATTTTAACTTTGAATTTCGATTTTTTATAAAAATTCGATTTTTGAAAAAGTGATCATGGATTAAGCTCAGATTGCTCAAAAACGCAGTATTTACCGAGTTATGAACGATTTTAACTTTGAATTTCGATTTTTTATAAAAATTCGATTTTTGAAAAAGTGATCATGGATTAAGCTCAGATTGCTCAAAAACGCAATATTTACCGAGTTATGAACGATTTTAACTTTGAATTTCGATTTTTTATAAAAATTCGATTTTTGAAAAAGTGATCATGGATTAAGCTCAGATTGCTCAAAAACGCAATATTTACCGAGTTATGAACGATTTTAACTTTGAATTTCGATTTTTTATAAAAATTCGATTTTTGAAAAAGTGATCATGGATTAAGCTCAGATTGCTCAAAAACGCAGTATTTACCGAGTTATGAACGATTTTAACTTTGAATTTCGATTTTTTATAAAAATTCGATTTTTGAAAAAGTGATCATGGATTAAGCTCAGATTGCTCAAAAACGCAATATTTACCGAGTTATGAACGATTTTAACTTTGAATTTCGATTTTTTATAAAAATTCGATTTTTGAAAAAAGTGATCATGGATTAAGCTCAGATTGCTCAAAAACGCAATATTTACCGAGTTATGAACGATTTTAACTTTGAATTTCGATTTTTTATAAAAATTCGATTTTTGAAAAAGTGATCATGGATTAAGCTCAGATTGCTCAAAAACGCAGTATTTACCGAGTTATGAACGATTTTAACTTTGAATTTCGATTTTTTATAAAAATTCGATTTTTGAAAAAGTGATCATGGATTAAGCTCAGATTGCTCAAAAACGCAATATTTACCGAGTTATGAACGATTTTAACTTTGAATTTCGATTTTTTATAAAAATTCGATTTTTGAAAAAGTGATCATGGATTAAGCTCAGATTGCTCAAAAACGCAATATTTACCGAGTTATGAACGATTTTAACTTTGAATTTCGATTTTTTATAAAAATTCGATTTTTGAAAAAAGTGATCATGGATTAAGCTCAGATTGCTCAAAAACGCAATATTTACCGAGTTATGAACGATTTTAACTTTGAATTTCGATTTTTTATAAAAATTCGATTTTTGAAAAAGTGATCATGGATTAAGCTCAGATTGCTCAAAAACGCAATATTTACCGAGTTATGAACGATTTTAACTTTGAATTTCGATTTTTTATAAAAATTCGATTTTTGAAAAAGTGATCATGGATTAAGCTCAGATTGCTCAAAAACGCAGTATTTACCGAGTTATGAACGATTTTAACTTTGAATTTCGATTTTTTATAAAAATTCGATTTTTGAAAAAGTGATCATGGATTAAGCTCAGATTGCTCAAAAACGCAATATTTACCGAGTTATGAACGATTTTAACTTTGAATTTCGATTTTTTATAAAAATTCGATTTTTGAAAAAAGTGATCATGGATTAAGCTCAGATTGCTCAAAAACGCAATATTTACCGAGTTATGAACGATTTTAACTTTGAATTTCGATTTTTTATAAAAATTCGATTTTTGAAAAAGTGATCATGGATTAAGCTCAGATTGCTCAAAAACGCAGTATTTACCGAGTTATGAACGATTTTAACTTTGAATTTCGATTTTTTATAAAAATTCGATTTTTGAAAAAAGTGATCATGGATTAAGCTCAGATTGCTCAAAAACGCAATATTTACCGAGTTATGAACGATTTTAACTTTGAATTTCGATTTTTTATAAAAATTCGATTTTTGAAAAAGTGATCATGGATTAAGCTCAGATTGCTCAAAAACGCAATATTTACCGAGTTATGAACGATTTTAACTTTGAATTTCGATTTTTTATAAAAATTCGATTTTTGAAAAAAGTGATCATGGATTAAGCTCAGATTGCTCAAAAACGCAATATTTACCGAGTTATGAACGATTTTAACTTTGAATTTCGATTTTTTATAAAAATTCGATTTTTGAAAAAGTGATCATGGATTAAGCTCAGATTGCTCAAAAACGCAATATTTACCGAGTTATGAACGATTTTAACTTTGAATTTCGATTTTTTATAAAAATTCGATTTTTGAAAAAAGTGATCATGGATTAAGCTCAGATTGCTCAAAAACGCAATATTTACCGAGTTATGAACGATTTTAACTTTGAATTTCGATTTTTTATAAAAATTCGATTTTTGAAAAAAGTGATCATGGATTAAGCTCAGATTGCTCAAAAACGCAATATTTACCGAGTTATGAACGATTTTAACTTTGAATTTCGATTTTTTATAAAAATTCGATTTTGAAAAAGTGATCATGGATTAAGCTCAGATTGCTCAAAAACGCAATATTTACCGAGTTATGAACGATTTTAACTTTGAATTTCGATTTTTTATAAAAATTCGATTTTGAAAAAGTGATCATGGATTAAGCTCAGATTGCTCAAAAACGCAATATTTACCGAGTTATGAACGATTTTAACTTTGAATTTCGATTTTTTATAAAAATTCGATTTTTGAAAAAGTGATCATGGATTAAGCTCAGATTGCTCAAAAACGCAATATTTACCGAGTTATGAACGATTTTAACTTTGAATTTCGATTTTTTATAAAAATTCGATTTTTGAAAAAGTGATCATGGATTAAGCTCAGATTGCTCAAAAACGCAATATTTACCGAGTTATGAACGATTTTAACTTTGAATTTCGATTTTTTATAAAAATTCGATTTTTGAAAAAAGTGATCATGGATTAAGCTCAGATTGCTCAAAAACGCAATATTTACCGAGTTATGAACGATTTTAACTTTGAATTTCGATTTTTTATAAAAATTCGATTTTTGAAAAAGTGATCATGGATTAAGCTCAGATTGCTCAAAAACGCAATATTTACCGAGTTATGAACGATTTTAACTTTGAATTTCGATTTTTTATAAAAATTCGATTTTTGAAAAAGTGATCATGGATTAAGCTCAGATTGCTCAAAAACGCAATATTTACCGAGTTATGAACGATTTTAACTTTGAATTTCGATTTTTTATAAAAATTCGATTTTTGAAAAAAGTGATCATGGATTAAGCTCAGATTGCTCAAAAACGCAATATTTACCGAGTTATGAACGATTTTAACTTTGAATTTCGATTTTTATAAAAATTCGATTTTGAAAAAGTGATCATGGATTAAGCTCAGATTGCTCAAAAACGCAATATTTACCGAGTTATGAACGATTTTAACTTTGAATTTCGATTTTTTATAAAAATTCGATTTTTGAAAAAGTGATCATGGATTAAGCTCAGATTGCTCAAAAACGCAGTATTTACCGAGTTATGAACGATTTTAACTTTGAATTTCGATTTTTTATAAAAATTCGATTTTTGAAAAAGTGATCATGGATTAAGCTCAGATTGCTCAAAAACGCAGTATTTACCGAGTTATGAACGATTTTAACTTTGAATTTCGATTTTTTATAAAAATTCGATTTTTGAAAAAAGTGATCATGGATTAAGCTCAGATTGCTCAAAAACGCAATATTTACCGAGTTATGAACGATTTTAACTTTGAATTTCGATTTTTTATAAAAATTCGATTTTTGAAAAAGTGATCATGGATTAAGCTCAGATTGCTCAAAAACGCAATATTTACCGAGTTATGAACGATTTTAACTTTGAATTTCGATTTTTTATAAAAATTCGATTTTTGAAAAAAGTGATCATGGATTAAGCTCAGATTGCTCAAAAACGCAATATTTACCGAGTTATGAACGATTTTAACTTTGAATTTCGATTTTTTATAAAAATTCGATTTTTGAAAAAAGTGATCATGGATTAAGCTCAGATTGCTCAAAAACGCAGTATTTACCGAGTTATGAACGATTTTAACTTTGAATTTCGATTTTTTATAAAAAATTCGATTTTTGAAAAAGTGATCATGGATTAAGCTCAGATTGCTCAAAAACGCAATATTTACCGAGTTATGAACGATTTTAACTTTGAATTTCGATTTTTTATAAAAATTCGATTTTTGAAAAAGTGATCATGGATTAAGCTCAGATTGCTCAAAAACGCAGTATTACCGAGTTATGAACGATTTTAACTTTGAATTTCGATTTTTTATAAAAATTCGATTTTTGAAAAAGTGATCATGGATTAAGCTCAGATTGCTCAAAAACGCAATATTTACCGAGTTATGAACGATTTTAACTTTGAATTTCGATTTTTATAAAAATTCGATTTTGAAAAAGTGATCATGGATTAAGCTCAGATTGCTCAAAAACGCAGTATTTACCGAGTTATGAACGATTTTAACTTTGAATTTCGATTTTTTATAAAAATTCGATTTTTGAAAAAGTGATCATGGATTAAGCTCAGATTGCTCAAAAACGCAGTATTTACCGAGTTATGAACGATTTTAACTTTGAATTTCGATTTTTTATAAAAATTCGATTTTGAAAAAAGTGATCATGGATTAAGCTCAGATTGCTCAAAAACGCAATATTTACCGAGTTATGAACGATTTTAACTTTGAATTTCGATTTTTTATAAAAATTCGATTTTTGAAAAAAGTGATCATGGATTAAGCTCAGATGCTCAAAAACGCCAGTATTTACCGAGTTATGAACGATTTTAACTTTGAATTTTCGATTTTTTATAAAAAATTCGATTTTGAAAAAAGTGATCATGGATTAAGCTCAGATTGCTCAAAAACGCAAGTATTTACCGAGTTATGAACGATTTTTAACTTTGAATTTCGATTTTTTTATAAAAATTCCGATTTTTGAAAAAAGTGATCATGGATTAAGCTCAGATTGCTCAAAAACGCAATATTTACCGAGTTATGAACGATTTTAACTTTGAATTTCGATTTTTTATAAAAATTCGATTTTTGAAAAAGTGATCATGGATTAAGCTTAGATTGCTCAAAAACGCAATATTTACCGAGTTATGAACGCATTGTTAACTTTGAATTTCGAATTTTTTATAAAAAATCAGATTTTGAAAAAAGTGATCATGGATTAAGCTCAGAATTGCTCAAAAACGCATATTTACCGAAGTTATGAACGATTTAACTTTGAATTTCGATTTTTTATAAAAAAATCGATTTTGAAAAAAGTGAATCATGGATTAAGCTCAGATTGCTCAAAAACGCAATATTTACCGAGTCATGAACGATTTTAACTTTGAATTTCGATTTTTTATAAAAATTCGATTTTGAAAAAATGATCATGATTAAGCTCAGATTACTCAAAAACGCAGTATTTACCGAGTTATGAACGATTTTAACTTTGAATTTCGATTTTTTTATAAAAATTGATTTTTGAAAAAAGTGATCATGGATTAAGCTTCGAATGCTCAAAAAGCTTACCGAGTTATGAACGAAACTTTGAATCGATTTTTATAAAAAAATTTATTTTTGAAAAAGTGATCATGAATTGAGCTTAGAATGCTCAAAAACGCAATATTTACGAGTTATGAACGATTTTAACCTTGAATTTCGATTTTCTATAAAAAATCGATTTTTGCAAAAAAGTGATCATGGATTAAGCTTCGAATGCTCAAAAACGCAATATTTACCGAGTTATGAACGATTTTAACTTTGAATTTCGATTTTTTATAAAAAAATTTATTTTTGAAAAAGTGATCATGAATTGAGCTTCGAATGCTCAAAAACGCAATATTTACCGAGTTATGAACGATTTTAACTTTGAATTTCGATTTTTATAAAAAAATTTATTTTTGAAAAAGTGATCATGGATTAAGCTCAGATTGCTCAAAAACGCAATATTTATCGAGTTATGAACGATTTTAACTTTGAATTTTGATTTTTTATAAAAAAAAGATTTTTGAAAAAGTGATCATGAATTGAGCTAAGAATGCTCAAAAAACGCAATATTTACCGAGTTATGAACGATTTTTAACTTTGAATTTCGATTTTATATAAAAAATCGAACTTTTGCAAAAAGTGATCATGGATTAAGCTCAGATTGCTCAAAAACGCAGTATTTACCGAGTTATGAACGATTTTAACTTTGAATTTCGATTTTTTATAAAAATTAGATTTTTGAAAATAGTGATCATGGATTAAGCTCAGATTGCTCAAAAACGCAATATTTACCGAGTTATGAAACATTTTATTATTATTTTTTTGTTTTTGATTTTATATCGAATTTGAAGTTTTGAAAATGTGATCATGAATTAAATTTCGGTTATCGGTTGTGGTAGTTAAAACAAAACGTCGTGAATTAAATCAGAATTATTTTATTATTGAGAACAAGAAATTATTCCTTTTAACAAGAAAGGAAGATGATAAAATTATAAAGATTTTTATTTTATTTTTATAAAAAAACATTGTTATTTCTTGCTATTTCCCATAATAACAACCCTCGTTGCAGCTAATTTAATCATACATTTGATTTGATTATAACAAAAAAAATCGTTATTGAAACTCAAATAATTTTCAGTAACGATGAGTGAACGTTTGAATACAAACAAAAGGGTTCTTTTCTCTACACAATAAAATGGCCAAAAATGGAGGAAAAAGAAAACTTAACACAAAACTTAAAGTTAAAATAATATAAATGTGTGTTTGTTAAAATTGGAATTCGTTTAAGTGTTAAGTAAGGAAAAAAGAATATATTTATAAGAGGAATGAAATCGAGATTAAAGAAAGTTATTAAAGTTACAATAAACATTTAGATACCGAAAAGACCCTCAAATCTTCCATAGTTAATTTACTACCTTCGGCGGCTCGGGCTCCTGTCAGGACCCCATTGGCCAATTCCAATTTATGATCTTGTAAAGCTTTTGATACGTTCCTCCACAGTATCTTTGCACATAAACTTATAGATGATGACATCTTTTTTCTGTCCCACACGATAAATGCGATCCTGCGCTTGTGCCTCCAATTGAGGATTCCAATGCAAATCGATGAGAAGTAAATGATT
>PYHX02000040.1:0-32861 GCA_004302925.2 Cochliomyia hominivorax | reverse complement strand
AGCGATGAACTTTCGTAAACTTTCAATTTTAAATCGAGAATTAGACTAAAATTTTGTCATAATATTAAGCTATATGTTCTTCATTACTGTTCCAAAAACTATCAAAATCGGTTGGTTAGAAAAAAAGTTATAGGCAAAAATATAACCAATTTTTGAATCATTCCGGAGTTATGTATAAGAAAAACTTTTATATGTCATATACCTCTGTGAGTGTATGTGTGAGTGTTAGTTTACGAAACATAACCCATTTACTTCACACGCATTTGTGGCAAAGGGTATTGCAGGTTCGGCATAGACAATAAAGTATTCTTACTTGTTTTGCACACAAGAACCCACCTTTGAATCAATATCCTCCTCTGGTTCTTCATGTTGGAATTGTAGAGAAAACAAATGTTTCGGAGAAGACATTTTTATAGAATTTTTATTTCTTCCTCTTCTTTTTTAACTTGGTTTCTTTTACAAATATTTCCGTTTAAGAAATTATTTAAAATTTTAATTAGTTTATTATTAATTTTAGTTACAAACTAAAATTATTTGCACAATTATGGCGTAAATGGTCATGTTTAGAATTTTTTTCCTTCACTTTTCTTTCAAAATTTAATTACGAAAAATTAGTTTTCACAAATTATTTTTATAAAATCGCGTCGTTTTATCTTTACGAATACGTTCACGTTCAGTGAACAACGTCAGAACAATGACTAACTTTAAACTCGTGTTTAGGACTGAATTAAAACTTAAACAATAAACAAAAACAAAAAAAAAACTCAGTTCAAAACTGAAAAAATAGTAAATGAAAATAATATGTTTATTAACTCTTTTTGCCAATAATACTTTGTTTGAGTGAATGTGTGAATGTGTGTTCATGTGTTTGTCCGTTAAAAATCACTCAAATAGAATTTTCAAGTTTAAATAATAAAAAATATTCTGAGTGGATTTTTTCTTTGATTCATAAATAAAATTTTTTTAAAAAAGCAAAAGAATATGTAAACAGTTGAATACAGAAGTGATTATAAAAATAGCATAGATGTGGATTCCATGAATAATACAAATTAAAAATAGAAAGAATTGAATTGAAGATGAATAGAGGGGAGTACTAGTCCTTAAGTCCATGTAGATCAATGCTAACTATAAAATACCCTACATCATATAGCGAATGCTTAATTGAAAATATACACAAATTATGAGACGACTCTCGTAAATTTTTTTTAATAATTTGTGCTTAATTTAATAAAGTATCATAATACTCTTCCATATGGAATTTATTGAAAAACTTGAGAATTAATAGACCGATTCTGAAACAAAATTGAAATACTTTACCAAAATATGTGTAATCTAAATAGATTTCCGGATTATAAGTTAGTATATAAGCTTGACTGTAGTTTAGTCTGCAGATTGAAATGTATTATAGACTGTTTTATAGTTTAGTCTGTAGGCAGCACTATAACTTTGTCCATTGGTTTGCCTATTTTAGACTATATCTTAGTATATTGGGCTATTGAAAAGACAAAAGGTTGGGCAATAGTTTAGTATATAGGCTGGACAATAGTGTAGTCTATAAGTACGCCTATAGATTAGTCTGCATGCTAGACTAAACTATACACTATGGCCACACTGATGCATATTCCTATAAATGCAATTAATGTTTTAAATTTTTTTAATGAGAGTCCAACATAAATTAGGGGCATCTTAACTCTAAAATAAACATGATTTTTTCTTTGTTTTGTTTAGTGTATTTAAAACCGAAATTTCAGAAAACCGGCTGTTTTCGAATAATATTTCTTTCCGAATTATTCGACATGCCGGATTTTTTCAGTCGATTAACCGGTTATTAATGGATGTCACTCATTTCGTATGTTAATTCTTAAACATCATATTCTGGATCGATTTTGCTTTGACCGTCTGTTTTAGACAAAATCCGTCAATAAAAATTGAGATTCTGCAAGATTTTTTATCCATCATCCAGCTGTATCCATTTTTACGTAAAGAAGTAACGAACTATAATTGAAATGTATTCAGATATTAAGGAGTTCCTGTAAAGAAAAATATAAATACGATAACAAAAAGCCCAAACATAAGAATGTTTGCAATTATTTAGGGCATTTTACATTCCAAAAATAACTTGATGAAATTTATTACAAATGGTTACTTTGATATCAGTACAAATCATTTGTATTTTCATTATGATAGAACCCTTATTTCTAACCGGTATTTTGACTTAAACCCGTATTCGAAAACGGTTTTTTGGAAAAGCCTATTTTTCGAATAACTGGAAAACTGAATTTCTGAAAATGTCGGGCTTTTGAATACACCAGTCTTGTTGTTTGTCTTATTCATGTATGTAGAATATTCTTTACGTGGAACTTGCAAAATTTTTTTAATGTTTAAAGATGCACATAGTAATTTTTCTACCCGATCAAGAAAAGATTTAAATTAAATTTTTTAAGTGACCAAGGATATTCCAATAGAAAAATTATTAGTAAGCAATTCCAAAGAGTGGTATGTGATTTTTTAGGAAAGGACAAAATAAATCCTACCAAGAAAAGTACAAAATTAACAAAAATTCATATTAATCGTGACAGACAAGAGACAACGGGTAACAAATTAAAATATACACAAATAAAGAGCACAGACCTTTCTGTGACTTCTAATTTTACGAGAAAATGAAAACATAAAAGAGAAGAAGCCAAAGTGTAATGATCTAAAAAGCAATATAAAGAAAATCGTCTAGAAAATGAGCAGGAGAGTGGGAAAAAGGAACTTTTTTCAGACAAAATAATTTATTTCGACGATCCTGACTCATACTCATCTTATTATCACGATTTGATATCAAACGATGTTCGGATTTTCGACATGTTCGACAGTGGTAAAGTTATGGTTTGAACAGCATTTTTACAGGTGACAAATCTAAAATTTATTTTGTTCAACAATATTGAATAGTCCAATTTTTAACGAATTGCTGGAAGATGCTCTTCCTCTTTATTAGATGAATATGCGGCGGTATATACAGCATAAACCCTGTTGGACTTGCTCCTTTTACAGCCGGTTTTTGAACCGTTAGGGGACTTGTTGGGATACATGGTCCACCTAGTCCCGCATTAAATAATGTCCAAATCGAAACATAATAACTTAAACAGAACAAAATTAAGCAAGTTTGGGAGGAAATTGATTTCATATCTATTTTGAAATAATCCACAATAAAGGATCATCTATCCATTTAATAATGCTATAGAGTCTAATAAACTTAAGTCCTTTTATAGTAAAATACCCAATAAAATTACAGTTAAACTCAAACTGAATTAAATTAAAAATTAAGTGAAATACAAATAATGTTTGCTCCTTAATATTTTAGTATTATTTTTTCTTATACTTTAAAAAGTTGTGTGCGTTTATAGATATGCACCGCAGTAACCTTTTATTGATTTTATATATTTAATAATTTTGTATGAATATTTTGTAAGAATTTTATTAGAAATTTTGGACACACTATGAAATAGGATACCTAAAGATTTAAACTTAAACCCGATACCTAAAAACTACTGTAAAAAGGCTTAAAAGTTATTTCGCTTGAATAAATTTGAAGCTATAAAGAAACCTCTAAAGATTTACAGGGGTATCTATATATACAATTTTTGCTTCAATTTATAAATAATTTTTGGCGAATTTTTAAGAAACTGATTTCGATTACGCCCATGACCAGATATTGGCGTCTACTCCATCAAATCTCTAACGGTTCAGGTGCTACAAAATTATTAAAAAATTGGAAACACTCACGATAGAAGGCATCGATTTTCTATAGTTTGCATTCGGATATTCCAAGTGCCCAGAGAATGAATATATAGAATATATCATTCATCTAGAGAGAGTAGTTTTTAATCACTTATTCGTATTGTATTTATAGCAAAATTACAAGATTCTCTTCATATTTTCACCAAAAATAATTCAAACAACTATAAAAACATTTTTCATAATTCGATATTATTAAATTTTCTAAAAGGTGCTATAATTTTCAACCGCAATAGAATTCATATTCTTTCATATGCTAACACGACAAATTTGTAGTCTAGTCTTTGTTGTGGCTTATTTAAACTTTTTTATAAGCTTTACCACCACAATTGTTGGAGAGAGTATATTAACTTTTTAATTCATTATGTAACGCTAAGAACGAAACATCTTAAAACCCATAATGTATAATAGGGTGCATCAAATCTGAGTCGATTTTGCTATGTCAATTTATCTGTTGTTGGACGCCACATCAATAAAATTTAGCCTTAGAATTGTTACAGTCGTGAGAAGTTTCCAATTTAAAACCAACAAAATCGGTTTCGTTTATTAAAGAATATAGACCGACACTGAAGCAACCTCTGAATTAATGTCAATTATCAATTGTAATAAATCAACAAATTAGAATTAAAATTTTCCCTTATATTAAGTTATAATTTATGTGTATTTCATTACCTTTCAAAAATATCAAATCGGTTCAGTAGAAAAAATGTTATAGCCAAAATATTACTATTTTGTAGACTCATTGAGTGTTCCTGAATTAAATTTTAGAATATTTATGTTTGTGTGTGTATGTGAATGTACGTAACGTATTTACCTTACACGCATTCTGGTGAGGGTATTGAAGATTCGGCGTAGCCGAATATAACATTTTTACTTGTTTATATTAAACTGGTTTTCTCTTCATAAAAATAGCAACCAAAAACAACAACAAAAATAATTCCCCGCATACCAATTTGTTCGAACCAAGAAAATAATGAATTTTGTTTAAAATTAACTCAAGTTTAACAAAAAATCTACTCAGAACTTAAATAACACCAGAGCAAAGAAACAATACACAGATACCTTAAAGCTAGTTACTAGCTTTAAAGAACTATTAATAATTGGACTTATATGTTGTTATCAGTGCTGCCCAATTTTTCTCTAACGACTGTCGTCAATATACGCTGAAATCGAGCAGTTTCGATTTTTTGGATAAGAGAAACTCCAAATTTTGTTGTTTATCAATCCAAAGAATTGTTTTACCTTCTTATAGATGCTGATCCACTTTGAAAGTTAAACAATTACACTCCTCTGTTATCGATATATCATATTTTTATAAATCCAACCAGACAATCTAAATTTACATATTTATTTCTGTCCCACGGTGCAACATGTTGCACCGTAGGTATTCTACTACTTATTGCACAAAATTTTAATCGCTTAAGGAGCTTCACAATCCGTTAATATCTATAACAAAATTTAAAATCGCCAGATTAAGCGGAAAAATCTCCAAATTGGCAGCACTGCCAACTCTAACGATTGTTGCCAATTTAGGCATTAAAAAACGCTGATATCCGCAACTAGAGCAGATTAAATTTTATTGGGTTGGAGGAGTGCAGCTTTATGACTTGTAAACTCAAATACCGGATAATGTATTTTTTTATATTCTACTACTTATTTGCACAAAAAATTTATTACCAAAGGAGCTTCACATATCGCTAGAATTTCCGCTTACCTCTAAAGCTAAATTCCTTCCGCTATGGGTAATTCAAAATCGCCAGATTTAGCGGAAAAATATCCGAATTGACAACACTGGTTTTAATCCATGTACTCGTATCTTTAGCTGACACGATCAATTGTTTTGTTTGGTCAAATGAATTTAAAGAATCTTTATTTTTTGTTTTGTTGGTTTTCAGTTTTAAATAAAGATATTTTTATTAGATTCTCTCTCTTTTTCCTAACAAAGATTTTACAGTTAAAGTTTATGGTCAAGGTTTAATTTTACTTTTAAATTTTATTTGATTTCATTTCATTTTTTATTTTTTTTCGGTTTTAAACAAATTTGTTTTAAAATATAAATAAAAAAAGAAATATTTATTAGTTTTAATTTAGAACAACCTTGTCAAATGTTGTTATTGTTGTCATTATACCCTACACCACCGTAGGTATTTGGGATATTATGCGTTTATGTAAAAGTTTGTAGCGGGCAGAAAAAATATTGCTATATTCAGGTACACTGTGTGACTCAGAATCACGATTTAATTAGCTGGCTGACTGGGTGTCCATGTAAACCTTTTTGAACAAAATGCAGAAAGATGCTTATTGAATTTGGTAATGATGGTTCCATTATTTCACGTAGCACCCATGGTTTTAAGATCATTAAAGTTCTGAATATAAAACGATTTTAATGAAATTTGACTCAAATAAGTCTAATACTATTCCATATATCACTTTCAAAAGCCTACAGTTCACTTATACATACACACAGAAGAAAACATGAAGCAAAATCAACGTTGAACATAGTTGATTTGAGATTGAATACTTTACTTTAAATTAAACCTTTTTTACGTTTGAGATGGTATTGTATAATACTGTACATATTAGAATCTGTCAGCATTAATATAGAAAATTATACAACTTTAAATTGTTAACGTCTACAACGTGAAACAATGTTAAATTAACATTTTTTATCTATGAAGCAAAAATATAACTGAAAAGAAGTTAATTATTTCCAGTTTAATTAATTTTACATTGATTTTTTTCTGTGTGTTCGTATTATGATACGATTTTTTCAAATGAAGATAAATATAAGCAAAAGTCGATGTAAGAAATTTTACTGAGGTCGGTCCATAATTTATTCTAGCTCCCGTGTAAAAGTAATTTTAAAACGCAAAATCTTTCATAAATATTTGTACTATAATATGCATTCATAAACACAAATTAGTAAAATATATTTATACGAGGGTCGTTCATTCATTTTCGTTAGCTACCATTAATAACCAACAATGTGGTGTAGGGAATTAAGCAATCGAATTTAACCGACCATAACTTTTACTTATTTTTAATTTATTTTTCATTTCGGATTTGTTATTTGAAACGATTTTGATGGCCTTAACGCATTTTGTTGCAAAATATTTGACATGAATTTTAATATATTTGCTTGACAAAAATAACTGTTTTAACTATTAATTACGTTTGTTTAGTTAGAAGTTTTATTTGAGATTTAAATTGTTATTCTAAAAGAGTTTTAAAGCCTAAAATTTGCATATTAATACTCAAATGAACTTAATTTTAAATTAAGTAATTAAATTTAAGCAATTAAAAGATTAAGACCATAACATTTGAATTTTTAATTGAAATGAAATATAATTTAAATTAAGAACGATATTTAAGAATTCAATAGGTGAAGATTAAATAAAATATAAACAAGAATTCATCATACCGTAAGTTTATTACCATCCACCACTGTCAATTAAAATATAATTGTAAGAAGAGTTAACAATTTTTATAATAAATTATTTTTTTATTTATAAACTAAACAAGATCAGGACAATATTTTCATACATATGTCCCGATCAGTTATACATATTTTCAGAAATATATTAAAAAATGACAAAAGATCTTGCAAAATTTTGAAACTTGAAAGTTCAAATGACTTTAAGAAATAAAAATAGATGTAAATATATGTTTAAAGGTCTCATCAAGGGTTATATGGTAGTACAAAAATTAAATCGAATGAGAAACAAAAGTTTTTCAAGCGATTAAAAAAGGTATGAAGCCTCGTGTGTTAGGAACATAGATTGGGTTCTCATTATTTAATTCTCACTAACTGCTGTAGCTTATTTCTACAATAATGCATTTTTCTTTTGTATTCTTGTCTTGAACAACGCCCTCTATGTGTGATGCAGTTAAGGACAACTTTGCTAATTTTTATCTCCTTTGTTTCCCCAAAATCGGAATGTCCGCAGGATTCTGCGATGTTTTTTTTTTATTTTCGAAAGGAGCTAACACAAATAAATTTTTTTATATTCGAAGAATTATGTCGAAAGTTTTTCGCCTGCGATCGGATATACAGTTGGAATTTTAAAAATTAAGCACTTTCAGCAAAAAAATGCTGCATCACTTTTTTGTTAATAAGAATTTTAGAAAAGATAGTGTACAATTTTCACCCGCGTTAGCATTGAAACTTTGTAGAAATTAAAATTTTCATTTTGAAGTTAAATATCTCCTAAACTATATGAGATAGGCCATACAAATCTGGATAATTTAAAATATCCCCGATTAAATCTAATAAAATTAATATTCCAAAAGAAAAGGTAGTTAGAGGGAAAGACATCTGTGCAGTTAGGGAGTTTTCTAATTGCCGTTTCATCATACTGGGAGATATATTTGACCGTTTATTATTGTAAAAATTTCAAAAGAAACAATTATCTTCGTTATCGGTTACAACTGATAGTTTGACTCGCATTTCAACAGGTCATAATACAAAATTAATTTCTGATCCCACAAGAAACGATGCATAAACTCGGCGTAATGGATATGCGACATAGAAATTTTGCATTTCGAATTATTGTTATGTCTATATTTTTAATCACCATTAATTGTTAACATCTCAGCATAATTTCCCTTATACAAAAATTGCCTTTAACATTACTCAGGGACGCAATTTCCTAAAATTCAAAAAAAGTTGAGAGGGACAGAGTTCTCACATCATCAGGGATGTTAGTAGATCCCAATGAAGCCATTATCAGATTTCACATCAACTAAATGTCTTGCAAGAGCGTGAGGATGAGTACGCAATTTGAATGTGTATTTTTCTAGATTATTGGAACTCATTATTGATAAAAGATACCCCTAAATCGCTTTTGAACGCTTATTTTAGTATTTTCGGTTTTAGCACGCTTTTATCCAGATTAACTATATTATTAATGCTTAGTTTAACCAGTGAAGGCTAGATGATTTTTCATCTTGGAGTCAATATGTTGGCGCCAAATTAATGAAAAGGTGCATTACATGTTCCGAAGGTGGCATATTTATAGCCTTCAGTGTAACTGTGGAACAATTTTCTCTTCTTAATGTGAATATATATGATGACTTTTTTATTAATTAACTCGTATTCGCTAGTCTTGTCTTCCTAATTCGGAGATATGCTTTTAATTCTTTAGATGCATTGTGTGGATCGCTATAGGAGCTGAGTATGGTTGTGTTATCTGTAGAACACTACCCTGTGCGATGCTCGTACTTAATGTAAATTCAGCTGTAGCAAAATCGTTTTATTTAACTCGAAATAAAAACGATCTGTTAAATAAGATTCATGAGTACATGGTGTCAGTTAACATTTCAAATTAGGTCCTTATGCCAAATTTTGAAAAAGCTCGAGTGACTTTCAAGAAAATAATTGAACAATATTTACTAAGTAAGAAAGGATTTTTTATCTCTCCCGTTATTCTCTTCAATTTCTCGATAGTGCCAACTTTTTCACAGAAATTAAATTAATGGACTGGGATAATATTTCTATCGCTTAAAATATCCATTATTGTATTTTGTATGATTTTCGACAGACACGGGAATGGTCTAATAGTTCTGTATAATAAGGGTGTTTGACAGATCATTTGATAATTTATAAGATCTTCCAAATTTTTTTAAAGGCGCCCTGTTTCAAGATCGAATTAACTAAATCAAATATTTGATTATCGATGATATTAGAAGGTCATGAGATGGTGACTTCTTTACGTTAACACTCTCCTTAATGATTGTCTCAATATCATCTGTTGCAACAACAAACGACTTATTGTCATTTGTTGCAGTAAAGCACCATTCTTCCAGTGTTAAATAATTTATCTGGGGGATTGGTTGAAGCATTGAACTAAGATCTTAATTTCAATACTTTTCTGGCTTTTAAGTTTGCCCGAATGGTTTAAAATGATTGGCTTAGGTCTGACTACGAATAATAATCCCATGCGGTCCATATCGACATTAGCGATCAGTCTTGTAATGAGTAAATGATTTTCGATTCTGAACTAATATCTTATGATACATTTTAAATATTAAGAACCCCTCTACTCCACTGTTACACCAGTTATTGAAATGTTAAAATTATTAACAAAATTATTTATTTTGCGAAATCCGATTAAATGCAATTTGGCTTTGACATTTCTTGACTACAGATACATTTTTTTGTTGTTGTAACATTGTATTTAGAACAAGTTTAAAACAAGATTAATCAAAACTACTTATTATGAAAGCAATTATCTTTCAAATATGTATGTAACTACATATAAATTTGTACTCAAACTAAATTATTTAAGAATTTAATTGAGATATTTGAAAAAACCATAAAAATGTAATTAAACACAATAAACGAAAAAAACATTAATAAAAAACAGAACCGCATAAAATTTATTTAAAAATCACTTTTCAATCACCAAACAGAATTTCCATATTTTAAGTTTCAGAAATACAAGTATTAATGGTGGCATGAATATTATCCAATTCTTGTACAGCAATATCGGCAGCATCATGAGTGCAAACATTAGCATCGGCAACAACAGTAGGAATACGTTCATTAGTACTTTTCTGAATGGTTTTAATGGATTTACGAGCATTTTTCATGTACAAAGTCGCCTTAACGGTTAAACGAGCATAACAAGAGTTCTTTAAGACGCTGTTAGTGTATTTTTGACATTTTTGATAGGTACGCACAACATCATAACCATCAAACACCAATTGCTGTGTGGCAGCACTAATGTCAGTCATAACTTCCGCAGAACTTCTGGCAGCAACAGCGCTGCATGCGGCCATTTCCTTGTGCATGCCATCAACAGTGGCTGCTACCTTTTCATCTTCAGCTGCTACACATCTATCGTTTTCTTCACGCAACACTTCAATACTTTCTACAGCGGCTTCAACTTGTTGCAAAGGATCCAAGATAATTTCTTCTACTTGATGTTGCAAGGTAATGGCAGCCTCTCTGGCAATTTGTTTTACTTCGGCTATAATATCATCAACCATGCCTTCATAGTTAATTGGAGGTTGAGCAATAGTGCCGGCATTAACGGCCACCAGGAACAAAGCGAATAAAGCAAAAATTGTTTTCATTTCTTTGTTCTTAAAATTGTTAAGGGTTTTGTGGGAATATTTGGAACTGTTCTAGGAAAAGACAGTTTTCTTTGTTTTTATATTTTACTAGAAAATAATGATAAGCTTTCTTTTAGTTTCGCCTCGCAAATTTTTCATAATTCGCCTTAGACTGATTATGAAAATTATTACTGAGATTATTTGATAAGAAATTTGTGTAAATCGCATTTTATTGACAGTTATCAATCAGATCATAAAGTGGTCTTACGTTATTAATATTTAAACATTTAAGTATAAAACGTTTGAAAATGTAAACAATTAATATTAATATTCCTCCAGACATTGGAACTTTAGTTAAAAAGGTTCAGTAATAATGAATTTTTCTAATCTTAATATACGCTTACATTATACATCCGACGTTATTCACCTTCCTGATAGCCTGTATATTCCGCATAAGAAAAACTGTTCCACTTTTGAGCATAATACTGATGTCCTGTTCAAAAAGCAGCATATTACTATAAAGGCCAATCGAAATGAGCGATAGTCTAAAGTGGAAAGCATTCAGAACTTCATATCGTCAGCTTTCCAAATAGTTTTTTCGGCAATTTCGCAAACGTGTGTATGATCATTAACGAGAAAGTTTTAGTCTCGTGTTCATTTTTCATTGATTGCTCTCCTTAGATCGTTTGTTCCGATTTTTTGGTTCGATAACTTTCTGCATCCATTTCCTCGAAGTGAAATAAGGTTATCTGAACCTGAAAACATGTTTTTTAGTCATGAAATTTAACACAAAGTGATCCGAATACCTTTTCTTAATTAGTTTTTCAAACTTGATATTTTCCAAAAACTTGGTACCACTTTTACCCTTTAAAATTCACTATTTTCGTATGGACTGTATATTTTTTAATTATTCTGAAATTATTATCTATATAAATCCATTTAAAGAAAATTTGATAGAATTAAAAGAAGAACTTCTTCCGTTAAACGTACGAAATATAATCACAATGCAAATATCTTTTGAGACTTTATGTATTTTAAAGAGATTTTCCATAGTTGATCTGCATTGGAGCTATGACTGATCTTTCTGAAATTTCGCATTTGGATTTGTACAAAATTTAATTAAAATTCGTTCAGGTCTGTACGTTTTATGAGCTTAAAACCCCTTTCCGGAAGGACATTTGTACGCCATGTCATGCTAAGTTAACCATTTAAAAACACTCACGGAATGACATCTTTAAATCGATTCAGAAAGGGGTTCTGAGTAGAACGATATAATTTAAGGTGGTTGTAACACATTCTTCTGAACTTTACAAAATTAACAAAAACTCATAACACCCCAACCACCTACACAGAGTGGTAGAGTAGAGTATATAACAAATACATATTTTAGACTCGAATCGTTCAATTTATTTACATCAAAAAATTTGTTTTAAGCTCTACAGCAAATGATAGATCCAAATTCCTTCTTAGTCCAATTTAGTCAGAAATTTCCTTAAAAGGCTAAAAATATAAATATTTAGAAGCTTCTTTTATTCAAATATCGACAATGCAATTGTCAGCGTTTCGCGGGGTCCGAAGGGAGTTTTGGGTTATGAGGGTTGAAATAGAAACAGACAATATCGAAGAAAATTTATTCCTTTTAATAGATCAATCGACGATAAATGACCAAAATATTATCCATTATCTTCCGTTATGACAACGATCGGTGCTTCATTTTTAGAGATTTAGACAACTTTATGAATAGGAGGATTGAAAAAAAGGTTAATGAAGAGCCTCATGCCATAATGTCGGCTAGCTAAAGGGTTACCCTTAAAAGGAGTACTAGTCCATAATTAATTGTTTAATTACAAAATGTCTTTATTTTTGTGCTCAAGAGTAAATTTATCGTGCATAAAAATTTTGGACTATTTAATTTCCAATACTGGAAATTAGCATAGAAAATATTTAAGCGATTCAATGAATTCCTCATATGCCTTGTATGTGGAGTCATTAGTAACTTTACTTAATTTAATATAAGCATTTCAAATTTAATTCCCAGGTTTTTTCCATATGGATTGCCAAGAAGTATATTGAGATTTTAACAACTCCTTGATCCTCAATTTGTAATCGAGGACTGTTATTGATATTCTTTCTTTGGACTTTGAGATTGTAGCCGATATGTATCAATTTTGCCAAACTATCTGTCACATATACTCCAGATTGAATATTGTATTGTGTTTTGGAAGTCGGAGTATTATTCTGCCTTCTGATAATTTCATTCTTCTTGTTCTATCTCGAATAGAGACATTCATGTAGAAAATATTTGTTACGGCCCTTAATGACATTTCTGTAAACTCTTGGAATTAGTGGCGATGAAGTAGTTAAACTGATAAATATAAGTGGAACCGAAAAAATCTTTTTCAATAATTGAAAACATTTATCACATTAGTTTTTCTCACTTCTTTCGGACCGACATCGCATCTCAATTTTAAAACTACAATATTTTGAGTCACCCTCAATTCATAATAAATTATTTTATCAAATACAGAGTTAATAAATATATACGAGGGTAGAGCAAAATTAAGAATTTTTAAAATTATTTAATAATTATTATAATTAATCTAAATGTGAAAGCAAATTAATTTAAAATATTTTTGATTTTTTCTGATACATTTACATTAATTAAAACCCTCGTATTTTTATAATTTTTCTTTCAAAGAAAACATTCCTTAACAAAATACTAAACTAAAAATAATCATACTAAAAAGACAATAATACTTTAATTGATTACGACTACTTAAGTTGTAAGTCGTTATCAATTTATGACAAGTATATGCGATTTAAACTGCTTTAATAATGTCTAACATAAGCATGCAAATATGGCTAAAATTATAAACACTATATAGTTCATATCTTATACAATGTACGAGGGTAATACAAAAAGTAGTTTTAATAAGAAAATATTACTATTTTTTTGTTGCAAAATTTTCAAATTTTGTTTAAATCACTTCTTCAAGAAACTATTTTCCTTGACCAAATGTATAACGGATACGATCAGGGGTGGAGGTAACCCCTACACAAAGAAAACATTGATCATCGAATATCTAAAGAACCGCTTCATCAAGAACTTTCAAATTCGGTCCCAATAATTTTTTCAAGGAACTTTTTTACGAGGTAAAATGTGAGGCGGATCAGGGAAAGAGGTAGCCCACATACAAGGCAAATATTGATCATCGAATATTTAAAGAACTATAACATCAAAAATTTTCAAAATTTGTCCCAACCACTTCATCAAGGAACTTTAGACAAAATAAAGGACGGGTAAGGTTCAGGAGGAGAGGCAGCCTCCACACAAAGAAAATGTTGACAATCGAATATCTAAAAAACCACTACACTGAGCAAAAGTTCTCAAGTTCGACGCCAAACACTTTCTCATTAATTTGTTTTACTGATCAAAATATAAGACGGGCAGGATCAAAGGAAAAGGTACTTCTATACAAAGCAAATATGAAATATCGAATATCTTTTGGCGGGAGTATTAAAATTGAATCCAATAACTTTCTTAAGGATCTTTTTTAAGACCGATAGGACCAGGGGTAGAGATCCTCCCACACAAAGAAAATAATTATAAAATATCTAAAGAACTATAATACCAAGAGATCTCAAATTTTGTCCCAATCACTTTCTCATTAATATTTTAGTTAAGAAAATGTAGAACCTATAGGACAAGGGGGAAAGATACCCCATACAAAATAAATAATGATTAACGAATATCTAAACAACTATAACAGCGAGAGTTCTAAAATTTGATTCCAAACTATTTTACTGGACAAAATGTAGGACGGTTAGGATCAAGGGAAGAGTTAGCTCCAATGCAATTAAAAGAAATGTTTTTTTTTTTTTTCATTGAATAAATGTTGCCACCATTTCGAAAAAATCCCTAAATATTATAAAGTCCCAACTTCAGTTATTCAACAATATTTTTTAGAATTTTAAAGAAAATCTATTTTGTATAAAAAATAGGACCTGTATTAGACAAAATAGGGTGTTGTACTCCATCAAATCAACACGAAAACATTATTTACTACCAACAAAATTTAGTTTGGAAACACTGTATAGTGGAAAGAACAAAAACTAATTGATCAACTCTCGTAGATTATAAAAGCTCAACACAAAAATGATTGAACGTCAGCCAAAGTCATTAAAAAGGTGATCGACTTTATAAAAATTGATTTATAACAGTTCTTAAACTGTTATAAATCATGAAACGATTTTTAAATTCAGAATAAACTTTGTGATTATAAAAAAATATATAGACTTAGTTAATAATCAATATGATAAGATTTATAATGGATTTTATTGTTCTAAGGTCCGCGTTATAGTAAAAGAACTCGTCGAAGATTTTTATCCGTAGATATAATAGAATATAAAGTAAAGACTTGTCTTATATGACACTTCACAATTAAACCGTTAGATATTTAACTACAGACTTAGATTATTAAACTACAGACTAATTTCTAAAGTTTCTTTGGAAATGATCAATCTATATAGATTAAATGCTTATGAGGACAAATCCATACACAACTTGTCCCATAATAAAGAATATCTTAACTTTCTACAATAGTTTATAATAAAAAAGTCCAGGATTTACAGAACTTCAGCATTAATTAGCTAATCATTTGAATTTTTTGAGAAAGGATTGTCTGGTTTTAGAATTCCCGAATCCATATAATCATTTTTCAACTTTGAATGGTGTATTCTTAGCAGCATTGTGAGGCCATAAAAAAGAAATTGTTTAAGTTTGGAAGTTTGTCCACGGAGAATTATAATATATGTTTATGTAGGCGATCAAATTAACTTAAAACGTAATTCAATATATTGAGAGAAAGCGATTTTTCCCACAATATTATATTATATTATATTATATTATATTATATTATATTATATATTATATTATATTATATTATATTATATTATATTATATTATATTATTATATTATATTATTATATTATATTATATTATATTATATTATATTATATTATATTATATTATATTATATATATTATATTATATTATTATATTATATTATATTATATTATATTATATTATATTATATTATATTATATTATATTATATTATATTATATTATATTATATTATATTATATTATATTATATTATATTATATTATATTATATTATATTATATTATATTATATTATATTATATTATATTATATTATATTATATTATATTATATTATATTATATTATATTATATATTATTATATTATATTATATTATATTATATTATATTATATTATATTATATTATATTATATTATATTATATTATATTATATTATATTATATTATATTATATTATATTATATTATATTATATTATATTATATTATATTATATATATTATATTATATTATATTATATTATATTATATTATATTATATTATATTATATTATATTATATTATATTATATTATATTATATTATATTATATTATATTATATTATATTATATTATATTATATTATATTATATTATATTATATTATATTATATTATATTATATTAATATTATATTATATTATATTATATTGTATCTAATTAATTTGAAAAAATGTTGGTCCGAGCTGGATGTTAAAAACCATCCCCCCTCAAGATTACTTAAGGAATAACTATAGAGATAGAATTTAAAAATTTAATCGCAATAACTTTCCCACTATATTCCTTGTCGTATATCTAATGAATAATTGTCCTGAAAGTATTCTAACACGCACACACTTCTATATAGAAATGTTTTACTGAAAATGGATAGGACTGACACTGTATTTTACTTGATAATTGCTAATTAATCGATTAAATAAAAAATTTAGTAAATAATTTAGTCTATAGACAATAGTCAATTCTAAAAATTATTCTATAGTCGACACTATAATCTATTCTATGAACTAGTTTATATTAGAGTCAATAAAAAGTTAAAGTGTTAAATTCGGCCGTGTCGGTTTTTCTATACCCTTCACCATTGATTATATGGATTTTTTAAACAACGGAATTAACATTTAACGTTATGTCCCTGTTTCATAATATCATCACTTGTAGAAGAAGGAGACAATAACAATCATTACTACAGCTTTTATATGAGTCAACATAGATTCTCGAGTAGTTTTCGTTTTCACTAAAACAATACTAATATAAATATATAAGAGTAATTAATAAATCTGTTACTTGTGGGTCGATTTCGAAAATTTTAAAAACTAAAATTTAGAAGAATTGAACTAATTTTTTGCACCTAAATTTTGTCAATATAACCCATAAGAGGTTCAAAATATCGGAAATGCTTTTTGCCTATAACTCGGAAACTAATGGACTGATTACTGTAATGTAAACGGTCCATTAGCTAGCAATTAGGTCTGTAACTGCTCCATAAGCGTCAGAATAAGTTTTCGCCCATATCTCGAAAACTAATAGCCCTATCGAGTTTATGTCTTCAAATGAAAATTTCACAAAAAGATTTCTGACCCACTAGTAAAAAATTAAATTTCTAGCTCTAACATGAAATTTCTAGCTCTAACATGGTTTATGAACCAATTTTGAAATATGTAAAACATTTAAAAATTTGTAATCAATCAGTGTCATAACCAAGTCTATAGGTCTCATAGGTGGTTCAAATATACAAAATAGGAAAACATGTTTTTGGCAATAACTCAGGAACTAATGTTTTATTTCATGTCTTCATGAAGATTCTTAAAAATAATAGAAAATCCCCGTTTGAGGTACCTTTAGTTTTATGCTAATAATGTGAGCCATTTATGAACCAATTACCCTGGATTTCAATAACAAAATTCTCGAAAGCATTTCCAATCGTTTGATATATCACATATGTTAACTATAGGTCGGCTTCATAAACTTGATTTCAACCGACACACGGCAGGATGGACAGACGGACTAAGCTATGTCCGTCAATTGTTTTTTCATACCGATCTAGAATATATATAGTCGAAAATTGTAGACATTACAAACGGAATGACAAACTTATATATACCCATCTGACCTAGTCAGGTGAAGGGTTAAAAAAAATATATAAATTCTTTAATTTAAAATTTTCTATGAAAACCTAATGATTTTTGATTAATTTTTTGATTGAAAAATATTGGGAAGATATTTTTTACTGTGAGTTTATTTAATAGTTTATAGTCGACTCTATGAACTAGTCTGTAGTTGACTCTTTATATAAGTCTACAATCAAATCTAAAAATTATTTTATAATCGATTCTTTAAACCATTCTATAGTCGAGTCTATAAATTATTCTATAAAAATTTTGCTAAATAAGGAAAATCAAAATATAGTTTTTCATTGCAATTTAAATACATTCACATGAGAATTAATTTCCAATAAAAATTTAATAATTAAACAAAAACTAAAATAAATGCAAATAAACTCATAAATTATAAAAATTAATATACAAAACCTTTTACTAATTTTTCACAATAAAACAAGTACTTTTAATTAAAAAACAACAGAAATCCAAGATTATGAAATTTTAGTATCTGAAACTAAAACATAAAACAACTTGTTATTTGAATTATGGAAAAAAACACAAAATTACTTAAATTACCTACAACAAATAACATAATATGATCTACAATAAAAAAATAAATATTGTTAACTAAATGAAAAACCTAAAACAATTTCCATTATTTTAGCCTTGTCTTAGGAATTCTTAAAAACTAGTAACTAAAACTAAACTAATAATTATTGGAGTATAAACGCAGTGGGTCTAAGAAAAAACCTAACGATCAAATATGATCGCTTACGACAAGAAAAAAAGCCAAAGAAAAATATTAATGTCGGTCAAGCTCGACTTTGTAATACCTTTTACCATAATGTTGATCATAAATGGTAGTTACGAAAAAGTATTAAACGACTCTCGTATAACCATATAAGAAAATATGAGTCGATCCATATATTATCATTTTGCACATAGATTTTGCTTATATTTGGCTTATTATTATTACAACACCAACTTATATGTGAGATTTATGCCCTTCAAAATGATACTTGGACCTACATTGAACCGACCCTCGCATAACTTGTCACATTGGTTAAGAATATCGTAAAACTTATTTCTATCAAATTTTGTTAAAATGACTTTATATTTATAACTTTTGTGAGATTAAAATCTCATTTCAGAAGATATTTGTATGGGAGGTACTTGTAACATTGAACCGAACATGGCTAATTTCAATAGGTTTCGACCTTAGGCAAAAAAAATCATGAAGATATTACAAAAATTGCGACCTGTGCCGGATATACAGACGGACGGATATCGTTAAATTGACTGAGAACGTGATTTTGAGTCAAACGATAAAAGTGGGTGCAAAGCCATTTTTCTATATGTAACAAACATCAGCACAAACGCTTAATGTCCCCTCTACCTGTTATAGTGTAGGGTATAACTGCATTAAAATTATATTAATACAAATACAAAATATATACTTTTTTTGTTGAAGTTTTAAAGTCAATCAAATTTCATAATTTCTGATTTTTCATTCTGTTTTTTTTTTAATTCAAGTGTTAAAAATATTTGGCAATTTTTATTGTCTAACAACGTTACAATTGTTATTGCTGATCTTACAATGAACTTAATATTCATTGTTGATTTGATGAAATCGACTTAAATTAAAATTTACATTTCAAACCCACAAAAGTTAAAGTAGAAACAAATAATTTACCCCCCAATGAAAAAGTATTAAATTGTAACAATTACTTATGTATGTATTTATGTATATAGTTGATGCATTTGTATATAATTACAATGCGCATGCGTGCACTCATACTGCCAATTTTGTAAATTAACATCAAATTTAAAGCAAATTTATTATGATATATGGATGATAGAACGTTATAGAAAAAACTTTTTGCCCAAAATGTATTAATTTTGTAGCAAAATTTTTGAGCTTGAAAATTGTAACATGAGTTTTTTTATAGACTGAAATTCAATTATTGAATATTTAAAGGAATTAAATATTGATTTTTAACTGAAATTGGATTTTTAGAAATTGTATTTTTAAAACTCAGTGATTTTATTAAAATTAATTCAGTCTGTAGTAGTTGATAACCTCAATAGCTAGTCGATTCTTTATATTATATTATATTATATTATATTATATTATATTATATTATATTATATTATATTATATATATTATATATATTATATTATATTATATTATATTATATTATATATATTATATTATATTATATTATATTATATTATATTATATTATATTATATTATATTATATTATATTATATTATATTATATATATTATATTATATTATATTATATTATATTATATTATATTATTATATTATATTATATTATATTATATTATTATATTATATTATATTATATTATATATATTATATTATATTATATTATATTATATTATATTATATTATATTATATTATATTATATTATATTATATTATATTATATTATATTATATTATATTATATTTATATTATATTATATTATATTATATTATATTATATTATATTATATTATATTATATTATATTATATTATATTATATTATATTATATTATATTATATTATTTATATTATATTATATTATTTATATTATATTATATTATATTATATTATATTATATTATATTATATTATATTATATTATATTATATTATATTATATTATATTATATTATATTATATTATATTATATTATATTATATTATATTATATTATATTATATTATATTATATTATATTATATTATATTATAATATATTATATTATATTATATTATATTATATTATATTATATTATATTATATTATATTATATTATATTATATTATATTATATTATATTATATATATATTATATTATATTATATTATTATTATATTATATTATATTATATTATATTTATATTATATTATATTATATTATATTATATTATATTATAGTCCCATCTCTCACTCTTGTTTATATTATACAATAAACTATTTTATATTCGAGACTAGAAATTAGTATTTAATCGATTCGATAATCACAACTATAAACTAGTCTATAATCGTGATATAAACAACTCTACAGTCGAGTCTATTACTTAGTTGAATCAACAAATCATTCGATTGTTGATTTATTAAACTCAAACATACCAATTTATAGTTGACTGTGTATTTTAGTCTACAGTCGAGTTTAACAACTATTTAGTAGTCTATTCTATAAATCATTTGATTATGGATTCTATTAAATATATATTTAATTCTGTAATAGTTGAAAGTTGTTTCTATAAATTATTTTTTAGTCGATTTTGCCAACAATTTTATAGTTGACTCTATAGTCGAGTCTATAAATTAGTCTATTAAAGATTCTATAAACTATTCGATAGTTGATTCTATAAATCATTTGATGTTCGATTCTTTATGTTATTTATTCTATAGTTGAGACTATTAGCTAGTCTATAGCCAACTCTTCATATTAATCTATAGTCCAGTCTACAAACTAATCTACAGTTGAGAAGACTATTCGTTAGTTAATTCTATAAGTCATTCGAAGATCGATTCTATAAATTATTCCATAGCCGAGTCCATAAACTAGTCTATAGTCAACTTTTTATACTGGTCTATACTCGAGTCTGTAGTCGAGTATAAAGTAGTCTACAGTCGAGTCTGTAAACTTTTCAATTGTTGATTCATCGAAACTATTCTATAGTCGAATCTATAAACTAGCCTATAATAGATTCTATAAACTATTCGATAGTTTATTCTATAAACCATTTGATGTTCGATTCTATAAGCTTTTCAGTTAGGTCTATTAGTCTATAGCCAACTTTTCATACTAATCTATAGTCCAGTTTATAAACTAATATAAAGTTGAGTAGTCTATTCGTTAGTCAATTCTATAAGTCATTCGAAAATCGATTTTTTTAACTATTCTGTAACCAAGTCCATAATTTAACCTATACTCATCTAAAAACAAGTCTATAGTCGATTCTATAAATTAGTCTATAATCGAGTCTATAAAGTAGTCTACAGTCGAGTCTGTAAACTGTTCGACAATTTATTCTGTAAAACATTAGAAACTTTTCCATAGTCGAGTCTATTAAGTAGTCTACAGTTGAGTATATAAACTTTTCTATAGTAGAGTCTATTAACTAGTATATAGCGAGATTTATAAACTAGTTATAGTCAACTCTTTAAACGAATCTATAGTCAAATCTATGAACTGGTTTATAGTCGACAAGAATCTATAAAATATTTTATGCTCGAGTCTATAAAATTTTCTATATTTTTTCTAGGTGCTCTATAATAATCCAAAGGAAAAATATGAATCGTACTTTGTAAAATTTATAGATTTATAGACTGATCCTACATTGTCTTAAGGTATTAGAAAATATTGTCAATTGTTGACATGTTGGCTTTACATGAATAAAAATTGTGAAGAAAGTGGGAAAGTTGAAAAGGAAATTAAAAATATGCAGAGGTATTGACTCAGCAGATTAAGACCAGCTCACTGGAGTATATAAAGTAAAAATTCTTATTGCAGCAGTACCTACAAATCTGTTTATATTTTCTTAATCCGCAGAGATTATGTCCGTAAAGAATAATTGATGTATTAGTCCAATTGATTAAGAGCCAGACAGAAGTAGAACAGATTAAAAAATTTCTCTTTTTTTCAATTTGACCTATTAGATTCAATGGTATCTAGTAAGGGAGATGTATTGTAATTCTCGCAGTAAGGGAGACGTGATCGAACATTGGATGTTTCTAGCAGTTAATAGCATTCACTGTTTTAGATTCTTAACTCCTGGTTATCACGACGGTATCATATCTAAATCAGATTGGGGCGCTGTAAAGTGAATTTCACAAGGAAGCCGAAATGCCGACTGGTACCTATCCTTCCACGGTATCATATTTGATACAGATTGGAAATGTAAACCGATTTGTATCAGAATACCGTTAAACAGAAGTGAATTTGCTTTTGAGTATTAAAATACATTTCACGTAAACAATGCTATAAAATTTACTATAAAATTTCGATTATTTCATTTTTTTTATTTAGCCCTCTGGCAAACGTTTTACCGAAATGGAATTTGAGTTTGTGTTAAGATTCACACGTGAAAATCTCCTAATCAGTTGGAAGAGTTCAACTAATTTTTTTAGAAATTATTTCTCTCTATTATTAAAAGATCCCATTCCTTTACTCTCCTGCTTGGCGTGTCTAGTAAATATTAGATTTATTTTCAACTATTGAAAACCTGACTTTATTTATGTCTTGATCAGTTTGTGCTTTTTTTCGATTTTTCGTTAACACATGATCGCTCACACTTTTTATTATTTCAATCAATCGACTTTGTGAGTGTAAAATTCGAAAATCTAATACAAATTAAAAGTTAAAACACCTCATGCAACCAAAACCAATAAAAAATACAACAACATTAGTCAAGGATAGTAGAGACCTGACTTTTGATTAGATAAACAAAATAAACTAAAAATTAATTATTTTGTTTATTTCAGAACTAAAAACTTGTTGAAAATATTTTGTTACTGTTTAAATGTTAATTGAATGCAAAAGTATGAATGAATATTTTAAATGTCGCCTGTTTGCATGTTAAATCATTTATAAAATTCCAAAATCTATTAATAAAGTCTTTTTTACTTTATGCTTTAAAATAAAATTTATTAATCATGATTTTATTACTTATTGAGTTAAAATATTTTCTATATAATTTTTATTTAATTTCATTAATCCACGTTTAGTCATTTTTTTACAATTTTTAATTTCAAGATCATTTTACAGATCTTGTTTGACATTGACATTCTTTTGGATAACCTTGTGGGTGCCTTTTCTTAAAAAAATATGAGTAAATTTCATGGAATGTTAATAAGAATTAAGGGTTACTGAGAATTAAAAGACTTATTCAGAGAACTTAAAACATTACGAAAGATTTACTTTAATTTTCGAAAAATAAATAGCAGCAAATCCGGTTGGTTGCACATTGTTAGGGCTTCCAAAACATAGAGCTAGTTAACCATCCAGAGTCAAACTAGAAACTTGTACTTCTCTAAATTATGTTCAAAATACCTAAGAAGTGAGATCGAATAACTGTAACTGTTCAAAATGTTATTAAACAGTACCAGTAGAACTTGTTCGTTGATAAAAAAAAAAACCTGGTTCAGGTAGAATAATTGATCCACATAATGTTTCTAATGCCAAAAAAATAGCAAGCATTTTCAAGAGAGCACTCAACATGTCCGGTACGAAAGCAATCCAGTTAGCTCAGACTAATTGGTACGAAAAAGATAATGCACTTTAGAAAATACAAGGCTAAAAATGCTCTTCACGGAAACACTGCTAAAAATTTAGAGGCCTAAAACAGAATACAAAAATTGAAGTCAAGTTGTATATTCTTGGTGCATAATGGATGACGAAAAGTCAAGGTCAAAAATTTTATATTTCTAATGGTAGCGAGAAAGTTGAGAAAAGGATTTTTAGCAGGCGAAATTTTCCAAGAAATTCTTGGCATGACAAACAATATGCAGTTGCGAATACCGAAATTTACCTCAAAGAATCTTTATCCATTCTTGCTTACATCCAGAAGACTTTCTTAACTTCCTAAACTTAGCATTCTGTCACTATGGTTAACAAGCCCTTGAGTGGTACTAGAACAGTAATGTGGTATTTATACCAAGAAAGGCAAAACCTCAAAACTGCCAGGAGCTAAGGCCATTCAAAAGATATAAGGCTCTATAGATATTAATTTAGATTAATTCATTTTGTCCTTTACTGAGGCTAACAAATTCGTAAAACTGAAAATTTCATGTCTGAAAATAGGTTAAATTTGTATTTTGGTATAAATATCTCTTAAACTATAAGAGACATTCCGCTTATGTAAGCATACATTTGTAAAGACATTTTTTATCAATCAAATTATAAATGATATTTTGCGACTTTTTAAATAAATTCAAAGGGTGATCTGAAGGTGTTCAATGTTACTGGTCCGCAACCCATTCATCGAACCAACTTTTTCAAATCAATTTAAAAAAACCTCAAGAATGTCCATATGAAATTTCATTAAAAAAAATTATATTTCAAAATAATATTTCAAAAGAAGCATTTGAAATTTTATGGGATTTTTTTTATTGCAATATCTAAGTTGAGGATGGAGGTCCACACTTCGTCCTCCGGACTTACTATGTAGTACCAAAGTAACAGAACAATTTCCAAAACATCTTATGAAATTTGGACCTAAAAGAAACTCTGTTCCGATATGAAAAAAATAAAAATTCATTTTAAATATGTGGAGTCTTCAGGTGTGTAAACTGGACATTGTTTTAATTGAAAAAATCGTTATTTTATATAATAATTATATAGTTACAGCTCTGCATAGACATTGGATAATTAAATTTTCTGAAGCATATTTTTCGGCTTTCATATTAAAACACTTTAGTTGTACTAAAAGATGTACTTTTGGAGTTCATTACCAATATGAACATCATAAATAAAAGATAAAAATCTATAATTTTTTGGACTTTATAAATTTCAATACAATGGAAACAAGTTGCAAAAACATTTGCCTTTCCTTAGCTGGTTTTTTCCTAAAAAGAACTTTTTATTGTTTCTATTTGAGGTCAAAGTGGCATTTATTGACTATAATGATAATAATTACAAATTGAATTGAAAAGCAAAATTTTGAAGAAAATTTATGCAAAAATATCATGCATATGATGAGAAAAGTTTTTATGGATTTTTATGGCATAAATTCTACTATAAAAATATTTTTAAGCACTTTCCAAGAAAATTGTCTCGCCTTAAAAACCTGACCTACACCCCATTAAGACTAAGATTAGTATACGTAATAATCATAAGCGACCAGAATCTTAGAAAAATTTTATATGTAAAATTCCAAATTTTCTACTCATAAAGATGAAATGGCAAATTTCTACAATAAAATTATGATTTAAAACAAGTAAGAATAATATATTCGGCATTGTCGACTCTTCAATATCCTCCACCACAAATGCGTGTGTGAAGTAAATACATTATGTTTCGTACTTGCACTCACAAATGTATACAATATATAAAAGTTTTTTCTTAAATATAACAAAGGAATACTTAATGAGTCATCACATATTTATATATAATTGTCTTTAACTTTTTTCTACTAAACCGATATCTTTTGAAATCGTAATGAAGTATATATAACTTAATATTTTAACAACAATTTCATTTCAAATTTGTCGATTTATAACTGACAATTTTACAAAAGTTTTTCGTTTGAACTTAGAGGTTGCCTCAGATATCGGTTTATATCTTCTAATATACTAAAACGATTTTGCTGGTTTTTAATGGGAAATTTCTCAGGATTATAGTAAATACTCAGGTCAAATTTATAGAGCACTGTCAATTATTGTGAATGTGGGCGTGGCAACAATAGACAGAAGAACAGACAGACGGATATAGCTAAATCGTCTCATATTTTGATTTGATTTAAGACTATATACACATTATGGGGTCTTGGATGATTCTTTCTTAATGTTACACACGGAATGACTAAGTTAATATACCCTTTTTACCACTTGTGGTGGTGGAGGGCGTAAAAGTACGGAATTGATAAAACTCTTGTGCCTTCATACTGCGAAGAGCATAATATGTTTGATAGTATATGTATGTGATTACTTGTAATAGTTTGTTTATTACAACTAAAATGCTTAATTAACATAAATAAATTGTTTGTAACATGGAATAATGATTGTATTTCATGAAAGCAAAACAAAAAGTACTTTAAAGAAAGTAAGAACAAAATGACTAGAAGATTTTGAAAATGTTACCATTATTCAAGCGCTTATGAAAGTAAATATCGTGATAAAGCTATTTGAAAAAAATAGATACAACTAAACTAAATAAACATACTGTATTTATAAAAAATTCCAAATTGATTAAAATCATTTAAATTTTTATTTTCCCGTTTTTACCACCATAATAATTCTTCTTGAACGAACTTTTATGGTGGTAAAAAAAATACTAAAGTCAGTTTAAAGTATTAAAACATCATAACTCTTAACTACTTTACTGTATCCAAGTGCATTAGATTTTATTTACCTTTAAGATTTAGAATTGTATCTCTACAGAAAACTTAATATTTAGTTATAAATACCATTATCAACTTAAATTCCTGTAGTTTTGTTTTTGATGAAAATGTAACTTTATTATAAATTTTTTTTTTTAAATAAATCAATCAAGATATAATTAATAATTTATCAAGATCATTGCTATATAATATACAAAATACCGTTACATTTAAAGTGATTGTCTTTTGAAATTATTTTTAAATCATAAAATTTGTCTTTATTGAATAAATTAAAAACATTTTGTGTTAGGATTGTACAGTGGGCAGAATTTACTTTTTTGATTAGTGAAATCATGAAATTTAATATAATGATGTTAGACGAGTGTAACTTTGGGAAGTTGGACCCCACAGGTGATACATGGGAAGCAAATTTTTGTTTCTCACTTAATTTTAAATGATCTCTAGCCAGTTCATTTCATAATAATAAACATATCCAATTTGGCTATGCCGAATACTCTCCACCACAAGTTTGTGTAAGGTCATACGTTATGTTTAGTACATTTACATAAATATATAACCATTTTTCTTAAACACAGAACCGGTTTTTATAACTTTTGGAAAGATAATGAAGTACATCTGGTTGTCTCAGATATCGATCTATATCTTTTAATACACTGTACCGAATTTGGTGATTTTAAATAGTAAACTTCTCAGGAATATAGCAAATACTCAGGCCAAATTTCATTGAGCTCTGTCAATTATCGTCGATGTGAGCGTACCAACAACAGACAGAAAGACGGATGTGCAGACCGACTGACAACTTGTGGTGGTAGAGGAATAGAACAGATACATTCTAAAATCCCAAAGCCTATAATTATATGTCAAATACATATCTGGCATTAAAAATTCGATATACTTTTTTACAATAATTTTGTGTTACCATTTCGAAATTGTCAGTGTGTATGAAATCATCTTCCAATATTGATAAAGTGTTTAATTCAATGAACGGTGAATGAATCACCAGTTTGCTAGCTGTTTAGCTGTCTAAATTGACTAGGACAGAAGGGTATAACTTAGTTTGTTGTTTCGTTCGTATTTTCATAATTTTCATGTAAGATCCATAAAGCGATTTATATATTCGATCGGTATGAAGAAGAAAATTAATTGAGTTTAAAAACCAGCAAAATCGGTTCATTAACAGTGGCGAAATTAGTAAAAAATTTAAAGGTACCAAAAATCATAACGATGTTTTATTTTTTAAGTTTAAGGGCTCAAGACTTTAGTAAAATTTCAAATATATTAGCGAATTTATGAGCTGAAAGCATGAAATGAATCGGATCATTAGCTCATTAGTTATTGAATAATTGCATTTTCCCCTAATGAGATACATGGAAATGGTTATGACGCAGAAAAATTATACATTTTTAATCCAAATTGTATATTTTTTTAATATCAAAATTGGTAATTAAAAAACCGAGATATAGACAAAAATTATTCTGATGGACTACTGTAGCAGCCAAGAACTTAGTTGTTACGCTGAAAAATTATAAACCTTTTCTTCGTTATAACTTTTATAATTTTTTAATCGCTTCAAATGCTTTGTTTTTTCCCGCAGTTGTTGGATAAAGTAGTGAATTCAAAATAAGGTTTTGTACTTTTTTAAAGTTCTATGTAAACTAGAGACTGCGCCTTTCATTAGCAGATTGGACATGATTTTTGATAATTTTTGAGTTGGAAACAACACACAAATCGCATAATTTTTTATTGATTTTTTCTCTTTTCAATTTTTAAAATCGACTCTAAACAGCTGAGCTATTTAATACTTTTTTATACCCTCCAATACTATAAGTGGTGATAAAGTTTGTCATTCCTTGTGCAATGGCATGTCTGTCTGTCAGTTGCTGGTACTCTCGCTTCTACAATAATTGAAAAAGCTCAATCAAATTTGATCTAAATCTTTGTTTTTTTTTTCGTACAAAGTTTCTTATTTAAAATCGGTGTAGTAAAAAAGTTATAGACCGATATATGAGACAACGCCGTAAAACTGAACGAATTTTACCAACGATTATGATTTAGGCACATTGTTATTGTATTTAGTGAAAAATGTTACGTATGTTAGTGGAGGGTATTATACATTCGAGTTTATCATTCATTTTTACATTAAAATTAAAAAAAATGCATTTTAATTGTTTTCGCGATCAATTTTTTTATATTTTGATAATTTAGAATTTTTGTTCTTTTCGCGAGCGATTAAAAAATAAAAAAAATCTTTTTAACATTTATAATTTAACAGTGTGTTTAAGCGTTTTTTTATTAGAGCTTTACAAAGACTTTCTGTATACAAAGTTTATTTTTCTTGTCAAAATTCATAAATTAATTGGAGAGTTACCGACTATGAGCCTGACAAGAAAGGGGTCTGTAATCCTGTAATTGAATTAAAAAATCGCAGATCTAAACATGTGAAATTTCATTAAGATGTTTTTAACGGTTCAAATGTTACAGAATTATTTCCAAAAAAATCGATTTAGACACACTATGCGCCAAGAAGAAATAATCTTAGATCCCATAAAGTATATAAATTAAAAATCTGAGGCAATTTTTGAAAAAAAATGATCGAGATCGTTTAATTTTTTATTTTTATAACTTTAATAGAATTTTATTCTTTTTGTGAACAATAAAAATGATTCTACCACATAGAATGTGGGGGTATTATTCACCCAATTGGTTATGATGGGTCCATTATTTCATATAGGTCCTACACAAATGTCCCCCGAAATGGGAGTTTTCACAAATAAAATTCTTAAATATAAAACGATTTTAACAAATTTTTCAAAAAAAAAAATATCTTATGATATTCTATGTGAAAATTTTATCACTTTTAAAGGCATTAATCTAACATATAGTTCGGTATTGTAATAATATATGATCAAATTAATAAATTTTACTAACTCCCATATAAACCTCCCAAAAATCCTTTAAAAATGCATAAAATCTTTTTGCAAACTTAAGCATAAATAAAAAATGGCAATAAAAAGTTTTACTTGTACACATTTTAAATAAATTAATAAATTTAATTCGAACAAAATTTTTCATTAATTTTCTCTCATCTTCTTACCGGCCTACAGCAATTTTAGTCATTAAGGTCAATAATCAATTCGTCCAAAAATGTTATTTTTAACAATTTTCCTTTAAAAAGATCTGTGCTCATTGAATATTTTTTAAATCTCTTAAAATTCTCTTAATTTACTTACTTGAATTCTCTTAAAATGTCAGAAATTATTATTAATGACAAACGTCATTAACATTTCTCTTCATCACAACAATAAAACAATAACAAAATAACAGAAAACTAAATGTAAACAAACCAACATCAATCTACACACCTGTAGTTTTTGTTCCATAAAACAACAAATAAAACAAAAAAGCTTCAAACCTCAAAAACCAACAAAAATATAAAGAAACAACAAATTACATGCATCAAAGCAAAACAAAACAAAATCAAAACAATGAAAACACAAATAAAACTTTTTCGAAAGACAAGTTGTAACGAAAGAAAGACCAAACAAGAAAACAAAAAACAAGAATGTTATAATCGGTCAAGCCCGACTATGTAATACCCTACACCACAATGTTTGTGACATCAACATATATGTGAAATTTATGCGTTTTAAAATGAATTTCAGTGAGGGGTTAAATGGGTGCTAGAAAAAATTATGGACCTCGTACAATTCTCTACATCGATTTTTTTTAATATTTATCTGAATTTGCCCCATTGTTGTTACAATGTGAGATTTATGCCCTTAAAATTGATATTTGGAATGGGGCTGTAAGGGACCTATGTGAAGCAATGGAACGATCTATGCATATTTTTTTACATCATCTCCGAATATCATAGAACTTATTTCTATACAATTTCGTTAAATCGCTTCATAATCAGGACTTTTGTGAGCTTCAAAATTTATTCGGGTGGTCATTTGTAAGGGAGGTTTCTGAATAATTCGACCGAACATGACCATTTTCAATAAGCATCGTCCTTGGGCCGAAATAATAATAATTATAATAATAATAATAATAATAATAATATAATAATAATAATAATAATAATAATAATAATATGTACCAAATTTCATTTAGATATTTCAAAAATTGCGAACAGTACAGTGTATACAACGTTTATAAGGACAAGGAGGTACCTGAAATATTTTCTTGAACATGGCCATTTTAATAGGCCTCATCCTTAGACCGAAAAATTAATATGTACCGAATATTATTTAGACATTTAAAAAAATTGCGACCAGTACAGTGTACACAACGTTTACATGGACAGACAGCCGCACACACAGACACACGGACATCGTAAATTCACTCAGAAAGCGGTTCTGAATCAAACGGTATATAATGTAATTTTTTTCACATGTTACTAACATCAGCCCAAACGCATAATACACCAACCGCATACAGTGATGTAGGTATAAACAAAAGCTAATAGAAGAAAGACTTTACGGCAAAATGTTAAGCGGCTCTCGATCACAACACTTTAAGAAACGGTCGTGATCACAACCAATTTCTACTTAAAGAAATGCTGCACGCTGCAGCTTTTTTTGAAAACTTTATTATTTTAAAATCTCGTATTTTATTTTTTCTTAAAAAATTTTTAACTTTATTTGTTCCCCCTGCTTTTTTCTCAAATTCACTAATTGAATTTACGAAATATTTTGAAATCGATACAAAAAACATCCAAACTTATTGTGGCAAACAAAAACGTGTTAAAAAGAAATGCAAAACAAAAATTCACCAAAAAAAGTGCGCGTTAAATTATTTGAAAGAAAATAAAAATTTTTTGAAAAATAAAATCGATTTTCAAATAAAATAAGTGCGGAAACGTGTTTTCCTAAACGTTTTTCTTGGCTTTTTGCTGCGGGATCATTGTGATTTAAGAAAAGAAACACAAAACGTTTATTACGATCGTCTGTGAACGAGCAACGTTAACGTCATACAGTTATTGTTGGGTGTTTGAGTTTGATGATCATGTGCGTCTTTCGCTAGAAAAAAAATGCCAAATGGTTTAATGTCCTCTTGTTAATAAAACATCTAATAAATTACTTACTTGTAAAAAAAGTTGTTTAAACAAAATACTTATACACAAACACATGCACATACATATATATTTACAATCATAAATCATAAAAAAAATATTGTTTAATTTGTTTTGGTGAAATAAAATAATTTATTTGGAAAATTTGCATAAATATTGAATACAAAATATTGAAGGTATAAATATCTGTTATTGATGGTGGTTAATAATTAAAAATATTTATAATAATTGGAATATTTCAACAACTTCAAGGCCCCATATAAAAGGATTAATATTTGATACTTTACTCGCCCCTCTCCAAAAGGTATGTAAACAACCAACACTTACATAATGGAAACATTTGCATTGTTAGAAGATATCGCATTATAAAAACCATTATAAAAAGTATTATTTTTTATACGCTGCGCTTTGTTTGCACAAAAATTCTTCTCCCTTCTGGATTCAGACAAAAATTTCCATGGAAATTTGCCTAAATTGAAAGATTTTCGCCCTAATAGTTCTTATTCGTTTATTAATATTTGCTTTGAATAGAGGTTACATCTACCCCTGACTTAATCCGTTATAAATACTTTCCGTAAATCCGTTTCACATAAAATTTTTAAACTCTAGATAAAATAGCTCTTTTTTACAATATAAAGTCTAAATGAGGAGAAGTTTTCATTTTTAGATACTTTTCCCCCCTGACCCTATCTACCGTCCATTTTTTTTACGTAAGATTGTTTCATAGGAAAATGATTGGTAACTTATTTAAGAATTCTAGATGTCAAGTGCTTTAGATATTTGCCAATTAATATTCGCGTTGTAAAGAGGGACACTTTCCCATGGACATTTATTTTTATCCT